>CAUYPK010041294.1:0-52509 GCA_963574355.1 Loris lydekkerianus
TTATTGTGCCAATTTGCTCTATCACTGGTGATATATACAAATAGGTGAGTAAAAATAGTATTTGAAATCTGGAAGGTAACCTAGAAGAAATACAGGTCAATAGTAAGTAAATCAAGCAAACAGCCCTCAGAATGGGAGAAGATATTTACAGTTTGTATCTCTGACAAAGGTTTAATAACCAGAATCCACAGAGAACTCATGTGTGAATATTGGTAGGCAACCCCCTGGAATGTCTCAAGTTCTCTAACCGAATTTTTTAAAAATTGGTTTTGGTTTGCTGATAACAATTAAAGTTAGCAAAAACATATACCAGGTCATCTGGATGGCTATATTATAATCAAATAATGTTGGCAATTTCTCTGTTCGTGATTGCCATTTTCTTTATGATTGCCATGATTACCATATATTACAAATGTAATTGTTTTGCATCAATTAGAAAAGAACAACTGTGAACTTAATAGTTTGAATTGATTCCATACAAAATAAAAATAATGTCATGCTGCACTGGAATAGCAAAATATTTTAGCAAAGAGAATAGAAGAAGATTTGAGCAAACACAAGATATGGAACAGTGCAGGTTTGCTGAATTCAAAAAACAAATGCAGGACAGTGTCCCAGAAGTTTCCCTTAAAATACCCATGTATAGGGAAAATGGAACATTGCAGCTAAATGTACCTTATTGAAAAAATATTTATTACAAAATTTTACAAAGAGAAGGCCAACCCATAGGATATGTTTTGTAAGTATTTTATTAAATGTTTTAATTAATATTTTGTAAATAAAAGTACTTTTAGCTACAATTTCCCATTTTCCTTCTGCATAGTGACTTTAGGGTCACCATGTAGCAATTAGGACCTTATTCACCTTCCACATGATGACCTAATTTCAGCACAGCAACTCAATCTATTTCACAGAGTAAAGTAAGCATTGTGAACAAGTACATGAACTCTGGAACCCAATTTCTGGTGCAAAATCTCAGCTGTGCTAACTGAAAGTGTGACTTTAGAAAAATTAAGCCGATTTCTCTTTGTCTCACCTTTTAATCATCTAGAAAATAAGGATTAAAAAAAAAAAGGAAAGAAGGATTCTAAGGATTGTAGCCTCTTACTTCAATGGAGTTGTAAGGCTTACAATAACACACATGAAGCACAGGGGACAATTTCTGCAATAAACGAAGCCCTAAGATGCTATTATTATAGACAAATTACTTTAATTGAAATATGATCTATTGAAGGATAACTGATATAGAATAAAATGCATGCCCTTAATAATTTGATGAATTCTGACATATTAATATGCCCAAGGGCCCATCCCCAAAATCTAGATAATGGGTGTATCTATAGCTCCTAAAAGTTTTTGCATGATCTTTTGTAATACATACATCTTTCTCCTCCTTGCTGCTCCATTCCCAGGCAATCACTACTCTCCTGCATATAAATCAGTCTGTATTTTCCAAAACTTATAATAAATGGAATAATAGAATATGTATCCTTTTTCTGGCTTCTATCACTTAACATGATTTTTTTTGGATTATTCATGTTCTTTTATGTATCAATAGTTCATTCTGTTTTATTGCCAGGTACTTTCCAATTGAATGGATACACCACAATTTGTTTATCCAGTCACATGTTGATAAACAAATGGATTTTTTCCCCCAATTTATTAGCTATTACAAATAAAGCTGCTACTTGTAGAAACGTTTTTATATGGACATATGCTTTCATTTTCCTGGGGTGAAATAGCTGGATCATACAGTAAATGTGTGTTTAGCATATTAGAAAATTATAAAACTGGTTTCCAAAGTGGTTGTAATTATTTCACTTTCCCACTGGCATGCATAGAAATTTCAGTTTCTTGACATGGTGATTATTTTATTTCAAACATCCCACTAAGTATGCAATGATAAGTTATTGTGGTTACACTCTGCATCTCCCCAATGATGAAATGTGTTCAGCATTTTTTTCATGTACTTAATTGTCATCCATATATCTTTTTTGTTCACTTGTCTATAAAAGTATTTTGGCCATTTTTATTGGGGTTTGTATTTTTATTTTGAGTTTTGGAAGTTTAAAAAAATTATGGATTCAAGTCATTTATCAGAAATGAGATTTGCAATTTTTAAAAATTCTGTACCTTGTTTTTTATTCTCTTTCAAAGTATAAATGTTCTGAATTTTCACAAAGTCCCATGTATCAAGTTTTCATTTCAAGGAATCATACTCTTGGTGTTGTATCTAAAAAGAGACACAGATACTTTATACTCAGTTTTCTTCCAGAAGTTTTAACATTTAGATTTTATATTATATGACATGAGGTAGGATAAAAGTTTATTCTATTTTTGGCTATCTAATTGTTTTAGCATCCACTGTTCATGTGACTCATCTTTCCTAATAAATTGTCTTTAAAATGCTGTTGAAAATCAGTCATAGTTATGTGGGTCTGTTTCTGAAGTCTCTGTTCTATTGCATTGATCTATTTATTTATTCTCATACCAGTACCATATACTACACCATTTTAGGGAACATTAGTTCTCAACTTGGTCTTCTTTTTCAAACTTTTTGGGCTACTTGACATCCTTTGAATTTTGCTGCTTCAATCATCTGCCCTCTAATTCTCATGTAAGGGTTGATCTTGTGGCTCACTCTACCCAGAAACATGCAAGGGTACAAACTTGGTCTTCTTTTTCAAACTTTTTGGGCTACTTGACATCCTTTGAGAAGCCATTTATAAATTTCTGCAATAAACTTACTAAGATTTTATTGGTAATGCACTAAATCATTTTGGGGTGAAATTATATTTTTACCATACTGAGTCTTCCAGTCCATGAATATAGTAAATCTCTCTATGTATTTTGGTTTTCTACTTCTTTTAGTAATATTTTGTATTCAGTGTAGAAGTCTTTCAAATTTTTTTGCTATTTTATTTCAAAGTATTTATTTTGTATTCTATTGTAAAGAATATATTTTTAAAATTTCAGCTTCTAGTTATTCTTTACTAGAATATAGGAACATAATTCACTGTCAAGTATTGACCTTGTTTGTTCTGTTGCCATCTTGCCAAAATTTATTTACTAGTAATAGTAACATTTGTGTAGAGTCTGTCTGATTTTCCACCTAGATGATACCTGTGAATACAGAGGAGGTTTAATTTTTTCCTTTCCAATTCTGCTCTGCTTGCTTTGATTTTTCTTATGTTACTTCCCTAGCTAGAACGTTCAGTAGGAAGTTAAATAGGAATGGTAAGAGCTGACATCTGTACCTTGGTCCTGATCTAAGGGGTAAAACATTCAGTCTTTCACTGTTAAATATGATGTTAGATGTAGGTTTTATTATGGTAAGGACATTTTATCATGTTTTGAAAACATTCTCTTTTGTTTCTAGTTTGCTGAAAATGATTATTTTATTGAGACACAGTCTCACTCTGTTGTCCAGATTAGAGAGCCATGGTGTCAGTCTAGCTCACAGCCACCTCCAACTCCTGGGTTCAAGCCATCCTCCTGCCTCAGCCTCTCAAGTAGCTAGGAATACAAGTGCACGCTACTATCTACCAGCAAAGTTTTCTATTTTTAGTAGAGATGAGGGTATCACCCTTGCTCAGGCTGGTCTCGAACTCCTCAGCTCAAGGAATCCTCCCATTCAGACTTTCTAGAGTGCTAAGATTACAGGTGTGAGCTATTACACCTGGCATTGTTGAGAGTTTTTAACAGAAATAGATGTACAGTTTTGTCAAATTATTTTTATATATATATATTGAGAGGTTCATATGACTTTGTTTTTTAATCTGTTAATATGATGAATTCATCAGTCTGTGTTCAGTCAGAGAAGCAGAATCACTATTACAGAAATTTAATCTTGTGCAATCTGTGTTGGTACGTAGTTAAGAAGGAAAAGTAGATTTCAGATAACGTCAAGTGCAACCCACAAGCCTGAGCTAGAAACTACAAAGAGTATGAACTCCTGTCAGTTGTGAAAGCATGAGTTCCGTACCAGAGAAGCTGGCATCATGAAGCTTAAAACACACACTTGTCCTAAGACTAAGAGAAGCTGAAGGATGCCCCAAATGAAGTGGAACAGTTACAGTCCCACCAGCTGCTCCAGACCAGGCTGGTGAGCAGGCAAGCAGTGATGTGTCTGCGCCACCCAATGGCTGCTGCTTCAATCATCTGCCCTCTAATTCTCATGTAAGGGCTGATCTTGTGGCTCACTCTAACCAGAAACATGCAAGGGTACAATTCAGTCTATACAAGTTGACATATTTTAAACACTCCATAATGATTTACATGGACTGTTTCTTATTTATTTATTTATTTATTTTTAGAGAGAATCTTACTCCGTCACTCTAGGTGGAGGGCTGTGGTGTCATAGCTCACAGCAACCTCAAACTCTTGGGTTCAATAAATCCTCTTGCCTCAGCCTCTCAAGTAGCTGGGACTACACAGATATACACCACTATGACCTGCTAGTTTTTCTATTTTTAGTAGAGACAGGGTCTCACTCTTACTCAGGCTGGTCTTGAACTCCTGAGGTCAAGTAATTCACCCTTCTTGGCCTCCCAGAGTGCTAGGATTATAGCCACTGTGCCAGGCTACATTGATTGTCTTTTAAATGTTATACCAACTTTATATTGTTGAAATAGATGCTATTTAATTGTGATGTATGAACTATTTAATATACTATTAGATTCAGTTTACTAAAAATATTTTAAAGAAATTAAAAAAAAAAAACTGTTTTGGTATTAGAATAATGCTGGCCTCATAAATTGAGTTAAGTATTCCTTCCTCTTCACTTTCCATGGAACTTTTTATTAAATAATTGGTATTATTTTTTCCTAGTGATAGGAAAATTTCACTATCAAAGCAATCTGAACCTGGATTTTCCTTTGTGACAAGGTTTTAAACTGAAAATTTAATAGATATAGGTACATTCAATTTTTTTCTTGAGTAAACTCTGGTAGTATTTTTTTCAAGGAAATTTTTCACTTCAAATAAATTCACTTCAAATTAAATTTGTTGGCACAAAGTTGTCCATAATATTCCTTTATTATCCTTTTAATATCTATTGAGTAGTGATGTCAGTTCTCCCATGTAACTACATTTTTTTTCTTTAGGGTATACTTCTAATATCAGATCAAACGAAAGCTGAATTCCTTAATTCACTGTTTTTGTTTCTTATACTCCTCCCTCAGGAATTTGGCATTAGTTCCTAGAGGGCCTAGTCAAGGCACTGGTACTCTCAGGCTGCACAGTGAGCCTACTGACTCTGCCTCCTGGAACTTCCTCGTGATGTTTACAGTTGCCAATTTTTGTGACCCTGCCTGCCTATAGCAACAGCAAAAAGGCATTTTAGAGTAAAGGATTTTTCTAATGCTATCAGGGATAGAAGAGAGATTAAAGGATTGTTCCAATTTTCTTGGAAGTCTTAGCTTTATTGGGTAGCCACCAAATCCAATGTATTTGCTCAGTTTCTCTCTTCCAGGAGGCGTCGTCCATGCTTCCAACAAGAAAGTCTACAATCCATATCCCTTACCTTCATGAACATACCTTTATACTAGCATCAGTAGACAGGAAACTGCTCTGAAGGCAGGTCAAATTTTGATAGGCATACTGTATCCAATTAAGATGACAGAAACTCAAGATCAATTGTGAAGTCACAAAAGTTTGAATCATATTTATAAAAGGTTAAGAGATTCACTTAGTTTAGACACTTATTCATATTTTCAGAATTCCTAAAGTGAAATTAGACAATGTTACATGTGAATTTTAGCTAACAAAAGTGGTTTTTTGTCACCATGGCTTTTGTTTATTTATGGGCTCAACTCATCTGAAACATAAAGCTGCTAAAATTATTCCTTATGCATGAATAAGCATAATATCATGATTGTTGGAAAACTTGCCTGCTATGCTTATAATGCTCCTATAGACTACCCCTGGGAGGTTCATTATGATAAATTGATTAAATTTGTGAACTCTTTGGTGCAAAAATGAGAATCAGTGCTAAATAAAGATATCCCCTACTTACTTTCATAAAGAAGCTTTTGTTGCCTCTGCACTGATAACTCACTCATTCAAGAGAATCCCAGGACTTGCATAAAGGAAAATCTGACTTTCTGTTATATAGAAGTTTTTTTAGGTTATTTGTCTAAATTAAACAAATTTAAAATGTCTCTAATTATACCAAGTAGGTTATATTCCTCAAAATAACCATTTATAAAAGAGGTGTGAGACTTTTAACATTGATACTTTAGATCCTGGTTACTGATGTAGGTGTATGTCTATCAGAAGGGCAAACTGGAGGTGAATGGGCCTAATGACACTGGCATATATATTTGGTATTGTCAATAGAATGTTTAAAATGTCTTAATTTTGCAAAAGTTTAGGTTACCTGTTTTCCTGGAGAATGAAAGCAGCTTGAATTCCTACATGCTTCAATTGCATTAAACAGAAATAGTGGCATCACAGTTTGCCCACCCACATGTTCACCCAATCTCCTCTGCCCAGCTCTCTTCGTTACGTTTCCTTTCTAGCTCCTGTTGGCTTTGACTTTTTAATCTGATTACTCTCGGCCTGATAATTGTGTTGGAATTTTATTGTTTAAGATTTTTGCTGTTTGAAACAGTCAAATCAATGCCATATCCCTCCTATTTTGCAAGGAAAGGAGCATCAAGCCATAGATAAATCTTTGAATGACTTCTCAAAAACCTCTAAGTGTCTCCACCACCCTACTCCCTCTACTGTGTTTAGCTCTTGAAAGTTCCTCTCTGATTTCTCACATACTGGTGAGGAAATGTGACAGACAAGGGTTCCCTCAAAAGATCATACTTACTTGTGGATGCATGAAGCTGACAAAAGAGAATGTATGTCATGTTTCACCTTTCAGTTTCATAATGCCACGGGGGCAAGAAGTGTCCAACAAAAACAATAGCTTTGTACCTTTAATCCAAAAAGAAAAAAGAAAGAAAAAATAAAAGAAAAAAATAGAAAGAAAAGGAGAAACTCCACAAACAATATAAAAAGTGACAATCCCTCATTTTTCATTAAAAAATACTAGGGGTCAGAGCAAGATGGTAGATTAGAGACGCCTCCTTGCTGGCTACTTGCTGTGATACAGGGTAAAGTGGTCTTTAGCCACCTCTGGATGTACAAATCTGCACAGAAACATTATTCAGTGGGTACAGTGAACCAGGGGAAGACTTCAGGAGCTGACCAGGAGGTCTGGAGCTGAGGAAAACCCATGCAGAAGGCATGGTACAGGCAGAGAATCACTGCTAAAGAAAAGATATACCCCTACTTACTTTCATAAAGAAGCTTTTGTTACCTCTGCACTGATAATCCCAGGGTTTGCATAAAAGAAAGAGAATCCCAGGGCTTGCATAAAAGAAAGTCTGACTTTCTCTTATATCAGAATTTCTTTCAGGTACAGGCAGAGGCTGGTTGGTCAGCTGGCTCTCCCTAGAGCTCTGGGGACAGGAAAGGGCTGTCCTGCACTATTTTGATTTTGGACTAGACTGCTCATTGGATCATCAAGCACACTCTAACAATGGCTGGTGGCATGGTTCTCCCTTCAGCTTGGCTACTGGCAGGGTGACACCATTGTGGGAAAACTGCTTGCACAAGAGAATGAGTCCATGGGGTTGTAGCGCACAGCTGCTTCTGGTGCCCTGCTGAGCTGGAGTGGTCATCCTTCAGGTGAGCTACTGGCACGCCCTTGGGGAGGCACTTTGCTGTAAGTGGACACTTTCTGATAACCCTCCTGGAAAGTCAGGTGAGAGCTTTGGGACCCCAGTCCCACAGAGACTGGATGATGATGAAGTAAACAGGTCCAGATTGAGGACAAAGAAGTCAGGAAGACAAGATCTAGTCTCCTTTCCACCTAGAAAGTGGCTTCTGACCCCCATCATATCCAGTAAATCCAGTATGTGTTCTCTGTCTCCCAACAACACCATAGAACCACCTGGTGTTCAAGCAATACATTGCAATATTTATACATGGGCCCATATAAATATAGATACTTTTTTTTGCTTTCTTTTTTCAACTTTTTTCCTTTGTTCTTTCCTTTCTTTTTTTCCCTCTTTTTTTGTTGTTGTTTAGTTTTTTTATATTTGGTTATAGCTTTATTCTTTCATTTTTACTTTTCTCAATAGCAAGGACTCCTCCATGTTGCGCATGGTTTTTCAGATCCTTTTATTCTATCTTTCCTTTTTATTTATTTCCTTTTTCTCTCTTTTGGTAGAGATTTTTTTACTTTTCTCATCTTTCCACCTACATTTCTCATATAACAGCTAAGATATCTCTTGTTTTCCTCTTCTTTTCTTATAAAATTCTATTTTTAATTTTTTATCTACTTTTACCAAGTTTTTCTTTTTTTCTCATCTCTGAGGGCTGGGGGATCACAAAGTTAGTCTACCTTGGGGGGGGGGGGTCACACATTGGGCTGGCTCAAGAAGGCTGCAATCTCATGGTCTTGGGTATCCTGCTAGCTTTGGTCTTTGGAAAGAAGGTATTAAGACATCCCCACTATGATGTACTGCTGACTTCATTTTATATTTGGTAGTGGTGGGATGTTGCTTTTTCTCAGGATGATAAGGAGCTCCTTACTTAGAGGGACCTGCCCAGCCTAGCCCACCAAAGTCCTAGAGCTGCAGGTATTGTTAAAGCACACCTTTACCAAGAGAGAGAAATGCTGCTCTCTTTCTCTCTTACTGTCCCTTTTCTCTCCTTTTCTTCAGTTTGTTTCTGCCACCCCCCTCCACTTTACCTTCTTTCTCCCTTCTTGTTCTTTAACCTTATATTCATTTTGACCTTATACCAAAAGGCCACTTAAATACCTGATATCTGAGACAAGTTAATTTAAAGTGAAGGAGGTAGTGATAAGGAAAAAGTAGGGGAAGGAATTGAACAAGATTAAAAGACACATAAGGAGGAACAATGGAAATATTCAGGCAACATGAAAAACCAGAATAGTTCAATTTCCTCATGGGATTATTAATTAGCTACCACAGAGGATTCAACCTATAAAGAAGTGATGGAAATGATAAAAAGGGAATTTAAGAAATGGATGGCAAAAACAATGAAATAACTGATGTGAAAGTAGAAAAACAAATCAAAAAAAAAAAAAAGGACAAAAGATATAAAGAATATAGAAAGGATATGGCAGAGCTTAAGGATGTATAAGAGTCAATCAAGGACCTTAAAGAAACCATAGAAAGTATTAATAACAGATTAGACTATGAAGAAAAAAGAATATCAGAGCTAGAGGATAAAGCTCTTGAGCAAACACAGGCAGTTAAGGAGGCAGAAAAGAAGAGAGAGAAAGCAGAATATCCACTCAGAGAATTATGGGACCTTACAAAGCTATCAAACATATGAATTATAGGTAAACCAGAAGGTGAAGGAGAATGCCCCAGAGGAATGGAAGCTCTACTAGAGGATATCGTAAATTAAAATTTCCCAAATATCACCAAAGATTCTGATATGCACCTTTCAGGGGGATATTGACCCCCATGTTATTTCACCTCAAACAAAGCTTCTCCAAGACACATTGTCATATACCTGTCCAAAGTCAAGATGAAACATAAAATTCTGGAAGCAGCCAGGAGTAAGTACCAATTAACCAAGAGGGTGACAGTGAACTTCTCAGATGAAACTTTTCAAGCCAGAAGAGAACAGTCATCTACCTTTAACCTTATTAAATGAAACAATTTTTAGCTCAGAATTCTGTATGCTGCTAAATTAGGCGTCAATCGATGGAAAAATTAAATATTTTCCTGATATGCAAACATTGAGGAAATTCACCACAAGAAGACTAGCTCTATAGGAAAGATTTAGACATATTCTCTACATTGACCAGCATAATAGACCACAAGAAAACTAAACACTCAGAAACTAAAGGACAAATCCTAGATTCCACAATGACACAAAAGGTAGAACTAAGCAATGGACTTTCACAAAATAAGATGAATAGAACTCCACCACACTTATCAATTATGTCATTAAATTTTAATGGCTTGACTTCCCCAATGAAGAGGCACAGGCTGGCTGATTGGATAAAAAAACACAAGCCATCCTTAAAAAACACAAGCCATTCTTATGTTGCCTGCAGGAAATACATCTAGCTTTGAAGGACAAAGTAAGATCCAGTGTTAAGGGATAAAAAACAATTTTTAAGGCAAATGGAAATCAGAAGAAAGAAGTGGTTGCAATCTTATTTTCAGATACAAGTGGATTTAAAGCAACTAAAGTTAAGAAAGACAAAGATGGTCACTTCATACTGGTCAGGGGAACAAAACAACAAAAGAACATTTCAACTCTAAATGTTTATGCACTCAACTTGAATGCTCCCAGATTCATGAAACAGACATCAGTTTGTCTGAATAATATGACATCCTATAACACCATAATAGCTGGGTACTTTAACAACCCTCTGGTGGAACTGAACAGATCATCTAAATAGAAACTAAATGAAGATAGAAGGAACTTAAATGAACCCTAGAACAAAAAGGCTAAATAGACATATAAGGAACAAACCATTCCAAAACTAAGGAATCTATCTTCTTCTCATCAGGCCATCGAACATACTCCAAAATAGATCATATCCTAGGATATGAATCAAACCTCCACAAAATTAAAAGAAAAGAAATTATACCTTATGTCTTCTCAGACTTCCATAAGGCAATAAAGGCAGAACTCAACTACAACAAAAATTTTCATCCCTACACAAAGACATTAAAACTAAACAACCTTATACTGAATGACAGCTGGGTTAAGAAAAAGATAAAAGAGAAAATTATTAAATTTCTCAAACATAACAACAATGAATCTACAAATTACCAAAACCTGTGGGATACTGCAAAAGCAGTCTAAAGAGAGAAAATTATTGCATTGGATACCTATATCCAAAAAACTGGAAAACAGGACATCAACAATTTAATAAGTCATCAAAAAGAAATGGAAAAGAAAGAGCAATACAATTCCAAATTTAGCATAAGAAAAGAAATAACTAAAATTAAATCAGAAATAAATAAAATTGAACACAAAAGAATCATTCAGAAAATGAATTAAACAAAAAGTTGGTTCCTTGAAAAGATAAATAAAATCAATAACCCATTGGCCAGATTAACTAGAAACAGAAAAGTAAAATCTTTAATTACTTCAATCAGAAATGAAAAAGGGGAAATAAACACAGATAACATAGAGATACAAGAGATTATTTCTGACTATTACAAGAAACTCTATGCCCAGAAATTTGATAGTGTGGAGGAAATGGACCACTACCTGGAATCATACCATCTCCCTAGACTTACCCAGGAAGCAATAGATCTCTTGAACAGACCAATATCAAGTACTGACATTGAAGAAATAACAAAAAAGCTCCCTTCAAACAAAAGTCATAGACCAGAGGGCTTCACACCAAAATGCTATCAAACCTTCAAAGATGAGCTTGTACCTACATTTGGAATACATTACACAACATATTTTAAAACATAGAGAAGAAAGGAACCTTTCTCAACACATTCTATGAAGTAAATATCTTAATACAAAAACAAGGAAAGGACCCAACTAAAAAGGAGAACTACAAACCAATTTCATTAATAAATATTGATGCAAATTAAAATTAAAATCTTAGCCAATAGACTAAAGCTGCACATTAAAAAAAATTATGTATCACGATCAAGTAAGCTTCATTCCAGGGATGCAAGGTTGGTTTAATATATGCAAATCCATAAATGTAATTCATCATATTAATAGAAGGAACAAAGACCATATGATTTTCTCAATAGATGCAGGAAAAGAATTTGATAAAATTCAGAATCCTTTTTATCAAAAGAACACTTAATAACATAGGTATAGGTTGTACATTTCTTAAAATCACTGAAGCAATCTATGTCAAACCCACAGCTAGGATCATACTGAATGGAGTTAAACTGAACGCTTTTCCACTTAGAACTGGAACCAGACAATGATGTACACTATTGCCACTATTATTCAACGTTGTGCTGGAAGTTCTAGCCAATGCAATCATGAAAGAGAAGGATATAAAGGGCATTTAAATGGGGACAGAGGAGATAAAACTCTTGCTCTTTATTGATGATATGAACTTATACTTAGAAACCCAGAGACTCAACCACAAGACTACTGTAAGTGATCAAGAAATATAGTAATGTTTTAGGGTATAAAATCAATGTCCACAAATCAGTAGTCTTTGTATATGCCAATAACAGCCAAGTCGAGAAGCGAATCAAAGACACAATTCTCTTCAGAGTAGCTTCAACAAAAATGAAATACTTAGGAATATACCCAACAGAAGTGGTGAAGGAACTATATAAAGAGAATTATGAACCCTAAGAAAAGAAATAGTATAATACATCAACAAATGGAAGAACATTCCATGCTCTTGGCTGAGAAGAATCAACATTGTTAAAATGTTTATTTTACTCAAAGCAATCTACATATTCAATGCAATACCCATTAAAGTACAACTTTGAAGAACTGGAAAAAGTGGCTGTTTGTTTTATATGGAACCAGAAAAAACTCCATGTAGCCAAGGCAATTTTTAGTAATAAAAATGACTCTGGAGGCATCACACTACCAGACTTTAGGTTATATTACAATACCATCAAAGCAGCATGCTATTGGCACAAAAATAGAGCTATAGACAAATGGAACCAAGTTGAAACCAAGAGATGAAACCAGTCTCTAGTTGCCATCCAATCTTTGATAAACCAATCAAAAACATATACTGGGGAAAATAACCCCTATTCAATAAATGGTGTTGGGAAAACTGGATAAACACATGTAAAGGACTGAAACTAGACCTGTAACTTTCATCACTTACAAAAATTGACTCAATGTGGATAGAAGATTTAAATTGAAGGCATAAAATGATAAAAATCCTAGAAGAAAGTGTGGGAAAACCTCTTGAGGATGTCAGCCTGGGGAAATATTTTATGATGAAGTCTTCAGTGGCAATCACAACAAAAATGTACAAATGGGACTTAATTAAGGTGAAAAGCTTTTGCTCTTCTAAGGACACAACAATTAAAGAAAATAGACAACCTTCAGAATGGGAAAGATATTTGCATATTATAAATATGACAAAGGCTTGATAACTAGGATGTGTACAGAATTCAAATTAATCAACAAAAAATTAGTAAACAATCCCATCTATCACTGGGCCAGAGACATGAACAGAACCTTCCCTGAATATAGACAAATGGCTAACAGACATATGAAAAAATGCTTATTATCCCTAATCATCACAGAAATATATATCAAAACCACCCTGAGATATCATTTAATCTCAGTGAGAAAAGGCCCCATTGCAAAGTCCCAAAGGTGAAGATGCTAGTGTGGATATGGAGAGAAGGGAACCCTTTTACACTGTGGGTGGGACTGCAAACTAAGGCAGTCTTTGGAAAGAAGTATGGAGAATGCCCAAAGAACTCATGTTAGACTTCCCATTTGACTTCACAATTCCACTAATAGGCATTTACCCAGAAAAAAAAAAAAAAAAATCATTTTATCATGAAGATATTTGGATTAGAATGTTCATTGGTGCTTAATTTATAATCACTAAGACATGGAAACAACCTAAATGCCCATCAATTCAGGAATGGATTAAAAAGCTATGGTATATGTATGCCATGGAGTACTTACTGCTGGGAGAATGGGGACCAAAAACCCCATTCCTGGCAAAGGAAAGCACCCCCAGAAAAAGAGGAAAACTAAAAAGTAAGCACAGTGAGTCGGAACAAAGAAAAGTCAGCTAATTTACATTTAAGCTAGCCATTACTAGCAAGCTTCTCACCTTTTCTGAAATTCCAGCCTGTTGGAGATACAGCTTAGAAACACCTTGCTGGGTCTGTGAGCACTCTGAGGAGAGTAATGGTCATAGAAGAGATTATGGCAAGTCCTAGAAAAGATACATTTTCTAGGGTGTTTCCTGCCCATTAAATGGGCAAAGCAGATACCCCTTGTGGAGATTTCCATTTGCCTGGGGCAGAGACCAAGGGAGCAGCTCGAGCTCTGAGATATGGGCAGAAGAGCTTATATCCCTTATTGCAGAGGAAAAACCTCTGTGGTTGTAATGGAAGGAAAATGCCTCCCTCCCACCAATCCCTCAGAGAAGATTAACGCCAGTGGCGTTTTACTCCACAGAGAACTAATGGAGCTTAACACTTCCCTAGAAACCTGTGTGTGTGACCTCAGGCAGGAGGTTCTCCCAATACAAGACTCAGATTTCAGATTTCTGAAGACTACCTTTAAGGTTAATAATAATAACAACAGGAGCTGATGTGATCAATGGGAGAAACTTCTGACAAATTTGTTCCCTCCTTCATCTTACCCTTTGGGCAAATAGACTTCAATAAAATCAGAGTGGAGCAAAAACTCTGGGCCACGATTGGCAATGGACCCCTGAGCTTCCACTTTTAATTCTACTCTAAGTCTATTTTCTTTCTTTATGGTCGCTTCTAGCTCTATATTTCTTCAGTTGATCCTTGCCAGTTTCCACAGGTCTCAGTGGACCCTGCTCTTAGGGTAGGACCCTAGCAACTTACTATTCAGTCCTAAGAAAAGATGGTGACTTTATGTCTTTTGTATTAACCTGGATGGAGATGAAATATATTCTTCTTAGAAAAGTGTCACAAAAGTGGAAAAGCAAGTATCCAATGTATTCAATTTTGTTATGAAGCCGGTAGATAGTTTAATACATGCTCACATAAGAGAAGAGGTTAATTTAAATTGGGAGGAGGCAGACCAAGGGAGGAGAGAGAGAGACGTATTGTGCTCTCACTTAAAGGACACAGATAGGGGTATATGGCACACCTCTTGAGTGTGGGACACAACTACAAGAAGGACTCTACCTAAAAATTTCAAAAATTGTGACCTGGTTGTTTGTACCTTCACAATAACCTGAAATAAAAAATAGAACAAAACAAAACCAAAAACCTTCAAACCTTTCAGTATTATAATGAAATGACTATGGAAGTGGGAGTTAAGCAGATCTTAACAAGTATATCTTAATAGGACTGCTTGGTATTAAAATTTACTTAAGGATTACTGAACCTGCTTTATATTCAATTTTCATCAGCGAAATGAGACTTCCAAAAAATGTATTGCAAAAGCTTAGCACAGAGAAGGTAAATAATAGGCACCATGTTATTATAATTTGAGCTAAACATCTGTGTGTAACCTCTTAACTTCTGTAGACAGAAACAGTTGCCAAGAACTGGATGTAGACACATTGAAGTGTTAAAAAAAATGACTTATGATTATTAAGTCATTAATAATCAACCTTACATGAACTCAACCATCTGCTTCCTCTGAACCTGTACTCATGAACTTGACTGCAGCTAGAAAAAAAAAAAAATCATGTAATTGGCCGGATTTCATTGTAAATTTTGATTGCTGAATTTAAATAGGCACTGGGCACTATCTAGTAATCCTACTATGATTTCCTTTTTGGCTTGTTCTTCCATTTTCTTTTCTCACTTTTCAAAATTCCCACCCATGTGTCTCCTTTGCTTACAGCTGATGTTCACATCTTTTGCTTCACTGACAAAAGGCAATTAGTGTTCCAGAAGCTGCTCCTGTATTCCTGCTATCAAATTTACCCTTTCTACCCTTCATCTTGTTCCAGTGAGGGAAGCCTGGTTTCCTTATGCTGCATTCTATTCTGCATTCTCAAGGATTCTGGTCTTTAGATATTCTCTCCATATTATCATCATTTTCCTTCCATCTAGATGTTACCTCTATGCACAAAAATGCACACATTTATGTTAAATAACTTTTCTCCCGACTTTATATTCCCCTTCAGCTGCTGCCCCTATCCACTGTCTCTACCTACTCCACTCCACATTTTGTTAGAAGGTACGGTAGAGTTGACCACCCAAAGTAACAAACCGGTCAACATATGGAAGTGGTCAATATAAGGAACTAGGCCTACTGTACTGATGCATACATGTGGTTCATGTCTGATCTTCGAAAACTAGGTCAACTTGAGGAGGTTGTCAATGTTGGGAGGAGGTCAATGGTGGAGGGAGATTCTACTGCTGTGTTCACTTCTTACATCCCAATCACTCAACTCATTCCAATCTTGTGTCCAAATCCTTTCAACCCAACCAAAGATGGTTAAGTGGTTTAATTCAAAAGATAACTGTATGTCTGTCTCTCAAATGTAATATAAATATGAATCACCTGATGATCTTTTAAAATGCAGATTCACATAAGTTGTACCAGAGACTTTGCATTGCTAAAAATGTCCCAGCTGATAAAAATGCTCCTTTTACCTAGGGGCCAATCTCAGAGCTGGAAGTGGTTTGGCACTTTGTGTTTGTGTTTTTGTTTTGTTGTATGATCTTCCCTTCCTCCCTTCCTTCCTCCCTCACTTCCTTCCTTCCTTTCCTTTTCTTTTTTGTCTTCTTCTTTTTTATAATTTCATTCTGGAGATTTTTCTCCTGGTTCCTCTTTCTCAATAGGGATCTTTAGCACCTAGTCTAACTCCTTCATAGTATAAGGGCTTAATAAATGTTAGCAAAAATCCTAGCTCATATCCTCTCTGGAACATGAACCAGAAGGAGACAAAAATAACTAGAGCTTCCCATGACCATTCGTTTTTCCCAGAGGTATTTATGCCAAACAGTGTGATGTGTAAAACTCACATCTTAGGGAGTGCAAGGAAACTTAAAGTATTTCTCTTTTGAAAATATGTATAGTAAATATGCTCACAAGTTTTCTCTTTTTTTATGGCAGTTTTTTGAGAATATTTATCTTGTTTGACAAAATAGTAAAATTTTAAAGGCATTCAGAAATGAATACATCATAATCATTTTCTCCCTTGGAATTCATGACTTTTACCTTTAGGAATAGAAAGAAACACTTTTAAGATAAGGGCCATAAGAAGAAAAAAAAAAGTATTCTTTCTCAGATGACCAGGGAATCAATTTAATCCCCAAAGTGGGGAGGGAGATGGAAACAAGGCTTTTAATCCCTTCTGAGTACTGTAAGGTACTCAGTACTCAAACTAAACTAAATCCTCAAACATTCAGTAAACTCTCAAATTAAGCATACAGCTCGGAAGTATATTTCACCCAACCATAAAAAGGAGAACAGGCCTGTCTTAAAAGTCTACTATTTAGCATACCTTAGAATAGACATGGGAATTGCCTGGGGAAATCATACTGGATTGGGAAAAAAAAATAAAAAAATAAACTCATGAAAACTTCAAAGTGATAAATCAGTACCCAGGTAAGTCCCCAAGCTGGAAGCTGTCTTAACAAGTAGACATCAGTTCCTATTAAATGGGCCTCCATTCCCGGAACAGATGTAGGTGGTAGCAGAGAGGGGCCTCAGAAGGGACCACCTAACAGCTTTACATTTCTTTCAGATGCTGTATTTGCTTCACAGGAACAATTGCCTTGACATAAACAACTCTAGGAGTAATACTGAGAGGACTTCAATGTGTATCTCTGTTTTATGTTGTGTCCTGTTTATTTTTCCCTCCTTTAGAATGTACCCTGGCCACTTCCTTTGCCTAAAATGATTCATAAGATGAACTTGAGTTCTTTTACAATGTTGACCTTCCATATCTAGGTCCAGATAGCAAGGAGTAGTTTATCCCATGGTTAGACACTTTTATGGGGCAAGGAGAGAGAATGGTTATCTTGAGACTCCTTCTTTAAATAATAGTAGAACACATGGGTGGTGCCTGTGGCTCAAAGGAGTAGGGCACTGGCCTCATATACCGGAGATGGTGGGTTCAAACCCAGCCCCAGCCAAAAACAACAACAACAAAAATAATAACAGTAGAATACGTTGAAAAAGATAAAAATAAAATTGAATATGCTTGATAAGGATCTCTTGCTTTTGTATCCCATGTGACAGTTTTAAAGTTTTAAAATAATTGATATAAAGTCTCAATGCTTGTATCTAATTCTAGTTTTTCTTCCCCCCAGCCTCTGACAAGATCTACTGTTTTTTAATTCTCCTTTTTCTTTTTCTGTCCAATCTTTTCCCAGAACCAATGAGAATAGCAAAAGTTTTTT
The DNA here is from genome assembly GCA_963574355.1 of Loris lydekkerianus. Lineage (NCBI taxonomy): Eukaryota > Metazoa > Chordata > Mammalia > Primates > Lorisidae > Loris > Loris lydekkerianus. Next base: position 18,039 of record CAUYPK010041294.1, read on the forward strand.
GTTGAAAAGCCAGTCGCAGTACACAGAAAAGTCACCAACTGAATAATCTAGAAATTGAATAGTTTGTCCTTTAATAAATTTGTTCTTATGTTCATAGAAAGAGGTATTATCAGGAAGCATCAGGAGCTGATTGTGAATGAGTCGGTGATTGCTTTAACCAGAATTTCTCTTTTGAACTGTTTGGACCAATAAGGTTATCAAAGTTCAGTCACTGAGGGCTTTATCGTGGATTATCGAAAGACTCCAGGACATGGAGGCAGAGAAGAAAAGAAAGGTGAAGAAGGTGCGTGGGGAAAAGTTGTGGCCACGGAGGGGGTGATTGTTCATCTGAGAGGAGGCGTGGTGGGAACCCAGACTCCCTGTTCACCAATTCTCCTTCCCCTGACACCATCAAGCATGTGTCCCTGTGGCTTCTTGTCAGTCGTGCTTGGTGTTCCACCTGGAATGCCTCAGGCCAGCTTTTCCAATTCCAAAAGTCTTGACGTTCTTTACAAACATGTGACTAACCCACGTCTTTGCTTAATTTATTCCACTTGGGGAATAAATTAATAAATAATGTTTTCTATACGAAGAGTGTTTAGTAGGCTGACTGTAAAGTTCTTTATCATTTAAGATTAAAAGGATACATGAAACATTCTAAGTAAGAATTCTGGTACTATGAAAGCAGGAATTATCAATCACTTTGACCCTAGATTCTAAACTGAAAAAAGCATTCCATGGCAGCTATAGTTTGAATTACAAATAGGTGATGCTAATTTAATATTAAGTTTTGGAGATTTGACTTGCTTTTGTTTTCATAAATGTTGAGATTGTTGAGATTTTTAGATCTGAAATAATGTCTATTCTAATTGTGATCAGAGCAATATTAGGTAAAGTTTTATAATAAACCTTTTTTGTACAAGGCAGAAGGACTGGACTCTGCCTTTTTCTTAGATGCTATTTCCTGTAATAGCTCAAGTTCCCATTTTGCTACTTATTAATGTTCCAATCACTTGGAATAACTCCCTGGATTTGTACAGTATTTGATTTATATATTTTAAATCGTTTGCCATATTTCTCTAAACTTCATAACTCATAACTTTAAGACTTGATTGTACCAGGAGAGAAGTATAACATCTCAAACTCACCTTCATCAACATTTTGAGAACTTATTTTCATTAATGTGCAAAATATTTAAGAAACTAGAGAATATTAACTTAGAAAATATTATAAAAATGATTTCTCTTTCCAGAGAAAAATGGATGAAGCCCAAGTAGTTTGATTTCTAATGCCTCAGATGATTAGGAAACATCATTGATGACCAAAAAGGTAAAATAAAGCTTTGGAGGTAGGCTTAATTGATCTGACAGAATAGCTTAATTATGAGAATTCTTCCCTGCAGATCTTGGGTCCATATGTCAGCAAAGTAAGAGAAAGGGCCATATGCCATTAGCAGGGGTTCTGCTCTTTGTAGAGTTCTGTGTCTCTAAGAAGGTCACATCACAGCTGGAGAGGCAGCATCAGCAGAGTTTTCACAGGAATGACTAATGTCCTTTAAGAAGGAGTACCGCCTCACTGAGATTAGCAGACAGTGGGCTTTCATGTTTGATACTTTGCTTTTTTTTAAGCATGATGAAACAAACAACCCAAGCCCAGCAATAGAAAAGCAGAATGGTTGATAGCAGAGCCTTCTAACCACTGGTTGATCACTTCCCATTCCCAGCCTGACTAAAACACTGAACATAAAGCACAGAATAAATAATCATAGAGCCACCAATATTGTTAATTATAATGTGGGTGTCAATTGAAGTTCCCTTAATTTTTTTGAGTTTAAATTAAATTAGACTCAATTCTTTACCTTGTATCCTGGGGAGAGTCTACTGGCCTCTCGAAGTTTTCTGCGAATTTGGCAGGGGGCTCACATATTCATATATACTAGTCAGGGTTTTCCAGAGAGATAAAACCAGTAGGGGAGAAAAGAGGGATGGAGAGAGAAGGGAAGATAATAGATGGAAGAGAGGGGGCATGCAAGTGGAATTGTCTCACATGGTTATGGAGGCTGAGAAGCCCACCGCAGGCCATCTGCAAACTGGAAGAGACCCTGGGACGGCAGCAGCTTGGCTCAGCCCGAGTCCAAAAGTCTCCAGGGAAGGCACTAGTGTTATTCTGAGGGTAAGTGCTGGAGAATCTGGGCCTTGTTGGTGTTAAGTCCTGGAGTCCAGAGGCTGGAGAACCTGGAATTCTTATATCCAAGGACAGGAGAAAGACAGTGTCTCAGCTCCAGGAGAGAAAGAGGAAAATGGCCGTTCTCTGCCTTTTTTGTTCTATCCAGGCCACCTGCGGATTGTACAGTACCTGTGCATACTGAGAGGAGATCTTCCCCACCCAGTCCCCTGACTCACACACCAGTCTGCTCTGGAAACACCCTCAAAGACTCACCCAGGAATAATGCTTTACCAGTTCTCCAGGTAATGCTAATCCAGTAAAGCTAAAATCAACCATCATATCATCTGTGGCTAAAAATTCCAGTATCAATGGAAATCTTGAATTAGCTCACGTCTTATCCTTTTGGAACCATTCGCTTTTCTCTGCTCTTTGCCAGTCTAGATGGAAGAAACTGCCTCTGTTCCTCCAAACATGTAGGCAATGTATTTTCCTGGTGAGTAGATACTAGTAGATGTTTGGAATGAAGAAGTGGAATGTGTTATACAGGGAGGCAACAAGTTTAAAAATGTATTTTATTTATTCATCAAATACATAATGGGTTCTTACTCTATGTCAGACATCATTCTATGGGTTGGGAATATAGCCTTAAATAACATTATTTAAAAAATATTTGTTCTTATGAAACCTAAATCCTAGTGAGTAGAGATAGACTATAACCAAATACTTGCACATGTAATATACAAAATTGAATACAGAAAAAATAAAGAAAAATAAAGTCTAGGGAGCAAGGGCTCAGGGTTATTTAGATGAGAGTCCAAGCAGCCCTTTCTGGTCATATATGAGCCAATCCCTAAAGACAGTGAGGGCAGAAGGGCTGGATCAAAAGTCCGAGGAAGGAATCTGCTTGGCTTGTCCAAGGAGCTAGCAGGAGGTTGCGAAAGCTTGTTGGGCGTGGCCGAAGGAAGGGAGGCAGTCAGACGGACAGAGGGTTAGTGTTTTTTAGGGTTCTGCAGGAGATAAACCATAAAACACTATTTGAAGGCAGAGCCTTCTGAGAACACTCTAGACCACAGGAATCTGACATTTTGTTGGAGTCAAGTTGTTGACGGGAACAGATCCTGAGGGTCCCGCAGTTTCTCGCATCAGCATTTCCGTGGGTTCTGTCCTCTCCCTCCTCTGTTGAGGGGCCCTCAGGCTTTGGAGCAGGCTCGTCTGGTGCAGAAAGCCAGCCAGGCTTCATTTGTTTCACCACTATTAGTTTTACCACTGATCTTTGCAAATTGGCATTGGTCTTAAGAAAACTGCAAATGCTTTCGAGCACTTCACTCAAGGGAAAAACAAAAAAGGTATCGTTCAGCATAATTTCAGGTATCGAACTCTACATGTCTGCCTCTTTCATAAGCACTGTACGCTTTTTCTTTCTCCTTGCTAGAGATGGTTCTCACGGTTGCTTAGAGACAACAGTCTGTGTATTAGTACCACAATGATCTGGGGTGACATACGCCAACAGGAGGGCTTTATGAAAACAAAGATTTGGTGTCAACCTCCCCCCCTGAGATGGAGTGGCAAACGATTACTGCCTCACAAATAGTTTTTGTTTTTTTTTTAATATGAAGAGCATATTACTACTATGTAAGATTTTTTAATTCAATGTACTCGTGTGGAAATTATGTAAAAGTATCTCTTATGTGCTAAAATCTGAGGAGTTTGAGAGTAGAGTTGGGGTAACAGTTGCAAGGAGAGGAAACCAGTCTAGGATCCAGGAGAAGATTTATTAGGAGACAAAGAGCAGAGAGGAGTCTAACCAGAAGTCAGGTCACTGTCACCCAGCTCCAAGGGGCTTGGATTAATCTTACAGGTGTGCTTGGCATGTGGCAGGGGGTTGCCAAGGGAATCATTCTCTTCTGCAGAAGGACTGATCTTTGCACCAGGCGCTAATGTTTGGTGCCAGCTGGGGCTGGGGTGGAAAGTTACCGTTCTGTTGGTTCCCAGGAACAGGGATCTTGAAACATTCCAGGAGTGTGTGTAGGTGTGGGCAGGGTGGGGAGGGTCTGCTGTGATCATGCAGCTCTGTTCCTGGCCTGTTTCCTTAACTAGCTGTTCTACCAAAATGGGTATATTTGTGAGGGTCATGAGGATCCCTTTCTCACAAAATCTATATGAGTTTTGGGGTGGGTTTTTTTGTTTGCTTGTTTTTCTGACATAAAGAAAAACTGCTGTAGTCTAGTGGGTTTCAAGTAAGCAGTTGGAAGACAATAGGTGGGTCTTATCAAAGAAGGTAGGACCAGCAGTTATGGCTCACACCTGTGATCCTAGAACTTTAGGGAGAGAATTGCTTGAGGAGGGGAGTTAGAAACTAGCATGAGTAAGTTTTTTATGAGATTCTGACTTAAAAAAAAAATAGAAAAATGAGTTGAATGTGGGGACATGCACCTATAATCCCAGCTACTTTGGGGTTTGAGATTGGAGTATCACTTGAGCCCAAGAGTTTTAGGTTAAAGGGAGCTACAATGATGCCACTGAAATCTAGTCTGGGTGACAGAGAAGAAATTTATCTTAAAAATAAAAACAAAAAAACACTAAAAACCAACACCAAAAACCCAGGTGGTAAGGACAGATAAATCAGGTGTACCTATAAGGTGTTATTTTTATTTGACTCTCAAAGAACAGTCAATAGAAAAAGGTGCATACCTATGCTGAGAATAGAAAAAGTTGGAAACAGGGTCTAAGGGATGATAGAGAAAACCATAGACTTAGTATCAGAAGAATTTTAGCTAACAAATAGAGGGTCAAGGTATGAATTCTGGCACTGTAAGACAATAAACCTGTTACTTCAATTTATTGAGACATTCATGCCAGGCATTGCACTAGCTGTTATCAATAGAGTTATGGAGACCACATTTCTTTTGTCTGAGCTCTTGGCTTGACGAAGAAGATATATTTTTTAGGCTGGGCGCAGTGGCTTGTGCCTGTAATCTTAGCACTCTTGGAGGCTGAGGTGGGTGAAAACCTGAGTTTATGAGTTTATGAGTTTATGAGTTCTCACTAAAGTGAAAACCTGTCTCTGAAAAAACCTGGGCCTTGTGGCAGGTCCTATAGTCCCAACTACTTGGGAGGCTGAGGCAAATAAATCACTTGAGCCCAAGAGTTTGAGGTTGCTGTGAGCTGTGATGCCATGGCACTCTACCAAGGGTGACAAAGTGAAACTCTGTCTCAAAAAAAAAAAAAAGAAAGAAAAGATATATTTTAAAGATATATTTATTATATAAAGTGATAATGCTATGGCAAAAATAGGTCCCAGGTCATTATGGAAATATTGACAAGGAAAAGATTGTCTTTGCTTTGGGAAATCAGGAAAATCTTCCTTGTAAATGTTGAAGTCTGTGTCTAAAGTTGCCTGACAAATTATGGGGAACACATGAGAGATATGTCAAGTTCTTTTGCAAATTGGTAACTATGAGTAGAATTTTTAAGCTCATTAAGTTTAGCTTCAGGAAAAAATAACTTCTATACAGTAGAAAGAGCATAGACAAACGTGGGCAGAGTTATGATCTCTCTCAGAGTCAGGTTTGTCTGTTTGTAAATCACATAGTACAGAATCCCATTGCACTCAGTAAACGGCATTGCTCAACTTCCAAATTGTTAGAAAATTGAGGTGTTGGTTTTTCCATCCTGTTATGGTATGGTGATAATGTATTTATATGTGTAGATGTAGATATAAGGGAAATCTGAGCACAATTTGAAACAGTACTTTCTGGAGAGTGTATAAATAAAACTTCTATTTAATTATAATAGTTACCATTCAAGGAATGGCAAAGAAACCTCTTAACTTATTACTTAAAAAGTTCTTAGTAAAGATTTTGAAATTTACAGAAGAAAAGCACTTTACAGATCAATATGTGTACTAGTTTTGTCACTATAATAGCTAAACATTAATGTCTAGTGAAAAATTTTATAGGAAGGCCAAAGGCAAAAAGAAAAAAAAAACACAGTCAATTGATTTTCAAATGAAAAACTGTACTCCTTAGCGCTAAAATGGTTTCTGTTTTAGGTAACATTTTTCAAAGAAATGTGGCAATACCCTAATGAATAACTAAGAAATAGGGGGAAATCTTGTCCTCTGAAAACAAACATTTTATGGATTAAATGGCTCCAATAGAGGAAATAAAGGTTCTTTTGAGCTAAAACACAGAGTTAGTTACATGAACGTGCTCTCTATGCCTCATGTACTCAGAAATAAAACAAACGCCATAGATAGAGGACACGGTTTCCATTGACAACTCCATAACCCTGAGTTACCTATGATAAAGGTAAGTTTCTCATACTAGATAACTACATAAGCTATTGAGAAAGACATTTTAATCATTCTGAAGATATTTATTGAAACTTTAATATTTAATACATGCCAAATAATTTGCTATATGGCAAAGACACAATGGCGCTAGGCAGATTATACATTCTAAAAATGGCTACACCAGTAGCTCCCACTGCACACCCTTAATGTGCCTGTGACATTCTTTCTGTAGAGAAGTGAGGTCCATATTCCATCTCTTTAAATCTGGACAAGGTTGTGACTATGGTGAAAGCAAGGTTATGTAACTTGTGCAATCAGATTATAAAAGGTAATATAGCTTCTGCCTGGATCTCCAGGAATGCCTGTTCTTGGAATCAAATAATCTCATGAAAAAGCCCACAAGAAGTGTAATTGAAAGTTAGTCCCCATCGGCTTGCCACACGCATGCCCAGTTTATGAAACCACATAAAGCAGAAATATGCTTTCCCCCCCAAGGCTGCCTTCACCATAGATTTGTGAGTAAAATAAGTGATTGTTCTTATATTATGACTTTATGTTTGGGGATGGTTTGCTACACAGCTATCCGAAACAGTGAAAAGTCATGTAGATTTGCCTTTAAAGCTCACAGAGAATGATGAATAAAATTAAATAAGCAATTATGATATCATGTGGAAATGGTTCTGATAGCAGAAATATATTAATGTGTAGGTATGTTTTAAGCCTGGATTGCAGTGTTCAACAATAATAGCTTCCCTCACAAAAACACAGCAAAGGTGACATCTGCAGGATGAGTGAGAAATGGAAGCTGCATATTCAACAGGTGAAAAGACTGTGTAGTGCTGTCTTGCTAATGTGAGGTGTGGTGTTCGGGAAAGAGAGATGGGAGAAGGAAGACGAGAAAGAGAAGAAAAGTGCAAAAACCAAATGACATCAGGTCAGGAAGTTTGAACCTTGGCCTGAAAGAGATGATTATACCAAAAATTCTTTAATTATTTAAAAGCTAAAGACTCAGTCAGGTGTGCATTTTTGGAAGGTTAAGGACCACCGGAGGTAAAACCAGAGGTGTGCACATTAGGTAGGTAGTAATAATAATCCCCTTTGCTATCTGTGAAGGTTTCCGTTTTGGTTAATGGCAACCCCATCTTTCTAGATGCTCAGATCATAAACGTTGGTGACACCTCTGTTTTCTTTTACAGCCTCTTTCCAATCTATTTACAAATCTTACCTTATCGACTTTGACAGTGCATCTAGAACCTGACCACTTTTAGCCATCTGAATTCCTGGCGTCCTGGCCCAAATCATCATCTCTTACATGAATGACTTAAAAAACTTTCTAAATAATCTGTCTGCTTTTTTGCCCCACCTACTACATGTTCTATTTCCAACCCAGCAGGCAGAATAAACTTTTAAAAGCCAGGATCAGCGCACTCCTCTGCTCAAATGCACACACAGGCAGTGCCTCCCATTTTACTAGGAATAAAAGGCAGAGTTTGCAGAACGGGCTAAACGGCTGCCACGTAATCTGGCTCCCAGTTTTCTCTCCAACAACGTCACCAACTCTTGTCCCTTTTCAGCATTCTGTTCAAACCTTGCCGCGACACATAAACATAATGGGGCATTCCAGGCTTGGGCTTTTGTTTTAGCTGTGGTTTCAACTTGGAAGGCCTTCCCAGCGACATCTCAATGGCTAATTCCTCAGCTCCTTTATATCTTTGATTAAATCTCAGCTATTTAAAACTGCAATCAACAGGCCCCTCATTTCCTATCCCATAAGCCCCCTTACTGTGCTCTATTTCTCTTTTGTTCGAAGGATGTAAAACTTTGTAACATTGTACATAAAATTTATTTATTTATTATGCCTGTGGTTAACTTTCTGCCTTTTTTTCTCACCTCATCCACTCCTGATAAAACGTAAGGAGGAGCAATGAGAGCCAGAATCACTTGTTCACAAAAAAATTACCTGGAAAACAAATGACACGTATCAGGCCTTCAAGTATTTGTTGAATTTATGAATAAATTCATGAATGAATGAATGGATATAAGGGTAGAGAAACCTCTCTCATTCTTTTCACACTATCTTTTATTATTTAACATAACTTTCAAATTGTCCTTTTCTCTCCTGAAATTTTGCAATTGTGTTGTTTTCTTGCTTCCCCCCACCACCACTTGAATGTTACTGGAATTTAATTAACTATCAAAGCCATCTTGACTTTTGGGGCAGAACAAATACCAGATAGAATATGTAAACTATTAATACTTGTGTAATCTTACTGAGTAAATCAAAAGGCATAAAAAATGTTAATGGCTTATTCACGGCCACTTGTTTCAATCAATATGAAGAATAATTAGTACTTTAAAGGGCAAGATTTAAACTAAAAATATTTCAAAAAATAGATAGGATGATATAAATGAAATTAAGTAGAAACAAGCATTAAGTTGGAAAAATACTAGCTACATATGTAGCAAATTAATAAATGGTCCTTTCCCCTATGATATCACAGCTCTATTTGGGTTTCATTGTCCTATGTCTCAATTGCACTATAGACTGTCTTACGTGAACCTCTCTGGCACATGTCTGTAAGGAAAAAGTCCCTCAGTCTCTTTTCAGAATTATGTGACAGTTTGTACTCATCTCACACTTCAAATAATAATTTCACTTTTATTTCTGTTGAGTGTCCATTAATGTGTGTCTTATACATGTGGTAGGCCTGAGAAATAAGAAACAAAATACATAGGATTTGGTTTCTCAGGTAAGTTATAGTGTGGGCCTTTCAATAATCAATGGAAGCAGCAATGAAGAACTAGACCAGAAAGGACAAAATTCATAAAATCTGTTTAGAGATTACACAAGTGAGAGGATATTTATACTAATAAACACAACTAGATTAACACTCCAGATTAGAAAACAAATTTCATTTATAAATCTCAAAGAAAGAGAAACCTGTGGTATACTCAACTCATCACTGAGGGTAACTTGAATGTTAATTTTAACTTGTAAATATGATACAGTAATAAGAATGAAGAAAAACATTGGCCTCCCATTTTGCAAGGAACTTTTGCATAATAACCTAATTTGATACTGGTTTTAAAAAATGGAGATCAGAGTTAATTGCAGAGAATCTAATCTAATTGCAGAGGTTAAATAACTTGCTTACACTCACAGAGCTAGTATTTATGTATTCTGGTTTTCTTAGTCCTTTCTATATATCACATTGCCTTTCCTTTTCATTCTCTTAATGAAAGCTGAACTAAGGGCCGATACTGGATAAATTATCTTTACAACTTCAATATAATATAAATTTTACTAATAAATGAATTCAATATGATATAAATTCAATATTACATAAACTTCAAAACTTACAGTGACTATATTTTATATGGTTTATAATCCTACTATCTTGAGTTCTCTTTGGCTCTCAGTTAACCTGTGACTTCACATTCCCTTTAACAAATATTTTAAGCAACGTTGATCTATTTCAGGTGGTGAACATTCCAGAACTCCTAGTGGGTCACTATAGTAACCCCCTAAGGCTAGCTGACATGCACTGGGATCTAAAAATGTCTTTAAGCCCTAGTTAGCATTTATTGTCTGCAGTGCTATTGACAGATGATAAATTAGCTCTAGAATATTGGTTCTTTCTCCTTTGTCTTTTAAAAAAGAAGTATAATTCATATACACTAAAATTGATTCCTTTAAAATGTACAGTTCAGTGGTCTTTAGTATATTCATAAATTGTGTAACCAGCACCTAAATTGCAGAACACAGTAATCACCTCAAAGAGAACCCCTGTACCCATTAGCAGTCACCACCATTTCTCTCTTCCCAATCCCCTAGGAACTACTACTCTGTTTCTCTATCTATAGATTTATCTATTTTATGCATTTTATATAAATATAGTCAGCCAATCTATCCAGCTTCTTTCACTATTATACAAGGTTTTCAGTATGTATCCATGTTGCAGTATGTACCAGTACTTTTTTTTTTTAATAAAGGACTAATCTTCCATTATATGTATAAACCACATGTTGTTTATTCATTCATCAGTTGATAGATATTCAGTTTATTTCCATGTTTTGACTATGAATAATGCTGCTGTGGACATGTTCATTATGCACTTGAGAAGAATGTGTATTCTGCTGTTGTGGGTGCAAAATTCCATACATGTCTGTTAGGTCTAGTGGTTTACAGTGTTGAAATCTTCTATTTCCCTGCTGTTCTACTGTCTAGTTGGTCTAGCTATTATGGAAAGTGTGATATTCAAGTCTTCATCTATTAATTTTTAGTTTTATCTTCTTTCAATATTTCATATTTTGCTCCATGTACTACAGATTTTGGGGCTTTGTTGCAAGGTGCACATGTATTTATAGTTGGTATAAATTATTGGTGCATTGACTATTTCATGCTTATAAAATACCTTTCTTTATTAATAACTTATGTCTTATACTCTATTTTGTCTGACATTAATCTAGGCACTCCAGCTCTCTTTTGGTTGCCCTTTACATAGACTACCCTTTTCCATTATTTTATTTTTAATAGTCTGTGTCTTTGACTCTTAAGTGTTTTATTGTACACAGCGTGAGAAAACCATGGAGCATGTTGTTTGCTTTTTCCATTCAGCCTGTCTCTGCTTTGTAACTGGATAGTTTAACCCAATTATATTTAATACAATTGGTGATTAGGTAAGATTAGTTGAAATAGATTAGTTAACATTTTAACTTTAGTTAAAAAGATTAAAATAATATTTTATTATTTGTCTCATGTATTTTTTGTTCCTCACTTCTTCCTTTACTACCCATTTTTGTATGCTAAAATGCTTTCCATTATACTATTTTAACTGCCTTATCATTTCTTTTACTGTATTTTAAAATTTATTTTTGTGGTGGTTGCCCTAGGAATTACCATCAGTATATTTATTTATAATAATGTGACTTTGATTAATAGTAACTTAGTTTGGATAATATATAAAAACTCTGCTCCTATACAACCTTATTTTACTACTCCTTCTGATGCTGGTTTTTTTTTTTTTTTCATGAATTATATATATTTATACATTGTGTTCCAATCAACAAGACAAGGGTGCCAGCTGTTACCAATTCTATTCAACGTAACCTAGGAAGTCTTAGCCATAGCAATTAGGGAAGTGAAGAAATAAAGATTATCCAAATTGGGAAAGAGGAGGTCAAACTATCACTTGTTGGTGCCAAATAATTTTGTATCTAGGAAATCCCAAAGATTCCACAAAAAAACTCCTGTAACTAATAAAAAAATCAGGTTACAAAATCAGTGTACACACAAATAAGTAGCATACCCATACACCAATGATAGTTGAACTGAGAATAAAATTAAATACTCAATACCATTCAAAATAGCTACAAAGAAAATAAAATACCCAAGAATATACTTAAGGAAGGAGATGAAAGATCTCTACAAAGAGTACTATGAAACACTAAGAAAAAAAAATCCCAGATGGTACAAGTAAATGGAAAAACATATCATGCTCATGGATCAGTAGAATCAATATTGTTAAAATGTTCATACTACTCAAAGTGATTTACAGATTTAACGAAATCCCCATCAAATTACCAATGTCACATTTCACAGATCTAGACAAAGTAAGTCTACACTTCATTTGGAACCCGAAATTGGAGTCCAAATAGGCAAAGCAATATTAAGCAAAAAGAACACACTTGGAGGCATCATATTGCCAGAATTCAAACTCTACCACAAGGCTATCATAACCACAACACTATGATATTGGCACAAAGAATAGAGACATAGAGAAATGGAACAGAAAAGAGAATCCAGATATAAAACAATCTACATACAGCCAACCAACTAATCTTTGACAAAGCAGATAACAAAATACACTGGGCAAAAGCCCTATTCAGTAAGTGGTGCTTAGACAATTGAATAACCACATGCAGAAGAATGAAAGAGGATTGGCTTCTCATATCACTCACAAAAATTAATTCAAGATTGATTGTATCATACAACTGTCTCTTAAGTAATGTATGACCAAAAAGAGACATTAAATAATATAGGACAAGAAATACTTTTATGTCCTGTTTTATTTAATTAATTAATTAATTAATTTATTTATTTATTTATGACACAGAGTCTCATTCTGTTGCCCTGGGTTGAGTGCCATGAAGTCATAGTTCGCAGCAATCTCAAACTCTTACAATCAATCCGTACTCCTACCTCAGCCTCCCAAGTAGCTGGGACTACAGGCACCCACCACAATGCCTGGCTAGTTTTTCTATTTTTAGTACAGATAGGGTCTTGCTCTTGCTCAGGCTGGTCTTGAACTCATGAACTCAAGCAATCTACCTGCCTTGGCCTCCTATATCCTATTTTATGTGTACCTATGTAGTTGACTTTACTGGTAATTTTTATTTCTTTGTCTGGATGTGGGTCCCTGTCTAGTGTCCTTCATTTCAGCTTAGAGGGCTGTGTTTAGTATTATTTGTAAGGCAAGTCTTAAAGCAGAAAATTTTCTCAGTTATGTTTATTTGAAAATATTTTAATTTGTTTTACATTTTTGAAAGATTGTTTTGCTTGACAGTTTTTATTTTCCCCCTTAAAATATGCCATGCTACTGGCTTCTGGTCTCCACGGTGTTTGATGAAAAATCATGTGTTTATCTTACCTTATATATGATGTGTCTTTTCTCTTGCTGGTTTCATGGTTTTCTAATTGTCTTTGACTTTCCAAAATTTGTTATCCCATATCACAAAATCCCAAGTCCAAAATTTGTTATGATGTGTCAAGCTGAGACACTCTTTGAGTTTACCTTGCTTAGAGTTTGTTAAGTTTTTTAGATATATAGATTCATTTTTTAAAATCAAATTTGGAAAATTTTAGTCTTTATTTATTTAAACATTCTTTCCAAAATTTTCTTTCTCTCCTCTCATTTTGGTATCCCATTATCTGTGTCTTGGTATACTCGATGGTGTCCTACAAGTCTCTAATGCTGTGTTCATTTTTCTTCATTCTGTTTTCTTTCTGTTCTCTTTCTATTCTTCAGCATAGATAATATCAATTGACTCTTGTTTCTGTCTAATTAAATCTGTTGTTCATCTTCTATAGTGAGTTTTTATTTTATTATACTTTTTAACTCAAGCATTTTTTTACTTCTTTTTTATAATCACTCTTTATTAATATTATTAGTGAGACATCATTCTTATATATTTTTTAAGTTCCTTAGACACAGTTTTATTACATTTTTGAACATATTTAAAATATCTGATTTGAAGTTTTTGTCTAATGATTTCATGGTCCAGGTTTATCAAGGACATTCTCTATTCATTGGGTGGGGGGTATGTCCATACTTCCTCATTTCTTTGCACATTCAATAAGTTTTTGATGAAAACTGGACTTTCATATAAATCAGAAAATCAGATTTTCTCTCTTCCTCAGGACTTTTTGTTGTTGTTGTTGCTGATTGTTGGGACAATTCTTTTTTGGAGATTTTTCTTAATTAATTCTGTAAATAGTATCTTTATTGTATGTTGTATAGTATCTAAGCACATTTGTAGGGTTAGATAATGATTAATTAGATCATTAGATTGGCTAAGAATCTCTTTAAATATCTAGAACAAATGAATCTTCCATTTTTCTCCCTAGAGGTCCTATGAGTTTGCTGTGACCTGCCTTCTATACTCAAGTCAGTAAATTTATCACTTTTCCTGAGCCCTAACATCCTTGATTGCAGATGCTCAAGATCAAAGTTGACAGCTTAGAGCCTTCTCCAGTATTTTCTGAGCATGCACACACTCATGCATGTGGCTTTCTGTAGTCCCAGTAGTATACTGGAGCTTTGCAAAGCTCCTAGGGAAATCTCATTTCATCGTTTTTTCTTTTAAACCTTTCTGATTAGTTTGTTGTTTGCTCCAACAATCATTTGTTGCCACAGGTAGCAGTGATGCTGAAACATTTCACAAATGGTGCCTGGGGAGAAGCTTTTAGCACAGGACAAGTTTCCAATAAGGTTAAATAAAGATGAACCTTTTCAGTCAGTGGGGTTTTCTAGGCAATCACTCATTTTTGGGCATGAGGCCTTAAAGGAGTCCCATCCCCGTTCTCATCACTCTAGTACTGGATATTCAAGCTACTATTTTTTAAGGCTTTTGCTGTGCTAGAGAGTAGAGGACATGTGGCTCAGATAACTGAAAATGCCACAAAGTTCACTGTTTTTTACTGAGATTCAGCCATTTTTCTTCACTAAATACTCCTCATTCTTTGGATTGCCACAAACCTGTGGTTAATTTCCAGAGTTCTAGAAAAGTTGATTGTGATAATTTTTCCAGTTATTTTATTACTTTTATGGAGGAGAAACATTTCAAATGTCCTTACACCACCCTTCATTTTCACTGCTGTCCCCTTTTACAATATTGGTTCTTAAACATTTTGCTGTTGGTAGTGGCGTTATTGCTGTCAGATCTTTTTGTAGTTCTCATAAAATCTATTGATGAAAATGTGAGAAAAACCCACATCTGCACTTATACCATTTCACACAACATTCTACTTGTTTTTTTTTAACATGCTCGGGTCCTACCACAGATGCCTCACCCTAAAATTCTGAAGTTAACAAACCCGGTTTTAGAGACTCCTCTTCTTTAACAAATAAAGCAGCAAACCCAAGTATAAAGAACTCAAGGACATTTCATGCTGAGAGATAGCCTATTAGCATATTTAATTATAATTTTGATAAGTGAAGTTGATTGTAGTGCTCATCAATTATCTTACCTAGAAAAATTATACAGGTTGAGTATCCCTTTTCTGAAATGCTAGGGATTAGAAGAGTCTCAAATTTCAAAATTTTGTGATTTGGGAATATTTACATATACCTAATGAGATATCTTGGGGATAGGACCTAAGTTTGTGCATCAAATCCATTTATGTTTCATATATACTTTATAACATAGTCTGAGGTAATTTGTTCAATATTTTAAAATAATATATGAGACAAGTCACATGAAGTCAGGTGTAGAATGTTCCATTTGTGGTGTCATGTCAGTACTCAAAAATTTTGAATTTGGGGACATTTTGGAATTCAGATTTTTGTGATAGAAATACTCACCTGTATCCCATAAGATTGCTATGAGGATTACAAGGAAAAATGAATGTAATACAGGTTGGTATAGTGCCAATACTTAATAGATAATTCAGATATTCTAATCATTAATAATAGTATTGTCTTCTCTTTCTTCTTTATTCATTCAGGGCTTCCTGAGAAAATTTCTTTGAAGAATACCATATTTGTTCTCATTTTCTTAGAGTCTTTGGAAATATATGTTTTACTGTAATATTAACACCATATTTTTGGAGGAGGTATTTGAACACTTATTATGACTTTAAAGCAAGAGAAATTATTTAACCTTTAAGATGTGGCCTCAATTGGAAAGTCAAATAAAAATGTAAACACAGAATGTCTGTTATATTAAGGCAGATCTAATAAACAGAAATACAGAAAAGTGAAAAGGGAAGAATGATTAGTGACATTGTGACAAAATGCTGTACAACTGGAGGAAATATTGTACAAGTCTTACTTCTATAAAGTTTTTCTTTGAATTTCCTCATTTTCTCAGATATTTTTTAGGTAAATCCAGAGTCAATCTTATTACATAAAGTACACTTCCATTAAAAAATCTTGTGAGAGTTTAATGATAATATGAAAATTTTTCCACTGCAAAGAAGAACTACATAAGTAGAAAGGAAGTAATATAAATTAAAAAGTAAAACCCCACGCTAAATTTATTCTTTTAAAAACTATGCCTTCCCAAGTTTACTCATCACAGTTGCTGTCAGGGCTTAGGTATTAAAAAGATGAATCTTTATGGATGACCTAGAATGTGACTGATCATAAAATGAAGTAAGTCCAAAGCCAAGTATAAGTACAGTGTGAATTATTTACCCCATTTATGATGATGCGCTAATATTACACTCTGAGCTCAAGACATTGAACCTCATAGAATATGGGAAAATGCTTGAAATGTAACTTTCTCTTACTAATACTGTATGTGTTTAAAAATGTTAATAAGACAATTTAAAGGATAAAGGAGTTGAGAGGATGAAATCTTATGCAATTCTTCTGCACTTAGGGCTTCTGTGTAGTCTGTATGGTCCAAGATTAGTCTATTGGGAGATGACTCATGTGAGGTCAATAGTTACCAGGCAGCTAAAGTGTTGGATCAAACCATATAGATCAGGATTACTTTAGTTTCCAAGGTCAACTTTTTAAAAAGGACAACCATGAACAACATATCACAGTAACAATAAAATTTTATGTCATAAAGTGCTAAGATATTAGAGAATGCCATAATAATTTCATGTGTAAATGCATTTATCTCTTTGTCTAGCAAGAGAACTTTTGTTATTATATTCAAATGTCTAAATTTTTTAATATATTCTACTGTTTGATGTTTTCTTATTTGTTTTCTAATGACAAACACTGGGATGGAAGTGCAAAAAATACTATAATTCACATTTCTTTTGGTTTAGATTGCTTCAAACTTTAGATTTTAATTCTGCATTTAGGAAAACCAGGACCCTGTTAAAATACAAAGCAGGTTCAATTAAGAGATATAGATTTTAGAATTGTAAAAAAATTCCTAATTTCTTCAGTAATATGTGATTCAGATAATTTCACCTCCCCTCCCCCCCAAGTTAAACCCACATTGATGGTGGGCTAGGTCAGAATGCATTTGGAAAGCTCCTTTAGGTGGTTTTATGATTAGACCATCCCAGGTAGCAGGAAATTTTGGTTTGCCTTTGATTTAGCAACTGTGCTCCAGCTGGGTCTGTTTGTTGTAAAGTGAAAATGGCTCTTTAAATTTATATTCTCTGCATGACCAAGTTTGGCATCAGATGCAGCTTCTGGACAGTGGCAGAGATAAGCCCCAAAGGGTGTCAGATTGAAACTCTGGATCATGGTGGGTGAGACGGCCTCATCAACCATGATTGTGTATTTCTATTAAAGCCAATGGATGTGACCAATGGCTCTTCAAAAAGTGAATCACTTCCAGTCATTGAATGCTCTTATAATGTGATTGAGATGAATCCCCAGGATGTGTCTACGGAGCATAATGAACTGTGAAATATACAAGAATAGAGGTTGTGGCAAAATAGGACACTTGTTGACCTGAATGATGATATTCCTATGCTTCAGGACATAGGCTTATGGAAGAAGCAAATCATTTCTCCAATAGCTGCCATCAGCCTTCACAGAATGGAATGATGCCTTTGTATTTCTTACTTATAGAGCTGTTTTGCCTCACAGTTCACTCTCTCTTTGCCTTCTTTATTGAAATCAGTGGGTTGCACAGTTTCCACTGGAAAAGTCTCTGCAGTGTGTACATCAATTTACTGAAAGTCCACTATGTCCTATCAGCATAAAAAGGCTAATTAAAGTTAGAAAATACATTGTTTTCTCTAAGCAATATTTTTAATTAATGTCTGTGAAAGACAATGGGGATGAGGCCACAAAAAAGCTACGAAAATATAAACATGTACTTTGACTTCCCTAAAATGTTTTAAATTATTATTATTATTTCTAAATGTCTATGAAAAATCAGTTATTCAACTTGAAGGTCACTTTCTCCACTTTGGAGAAGAGATTATTAATTTGGATCCCATGGATATCTAGTACATTTTTAAACCCATTAACATTGTTAAAAAAAAATACACATCTTGCACATTTCTCTGGGGAGAAGGTTAGTTTTGGTTTGTTTCTTTAGTTTGCATTATTTCTAAGATCCTCAGCCAGAAATGGTTGAGAATCCTAGCTATGAGGCATGTTTTCTCTAACTCATTTTGGTAACATTTTTAATAAAATAAAGCATGTCCCATTTGAGGTTTGTAATTATACACTGCTGGGCAGAGTGTAGTTACAGTGTGGCACACGAAAAAAACCTTTTCACTTATTTGCCCACTGGTTTAATAAATTTTCATCATTCATTATGCTGCCTTGCATTATTTAGTAAAATTCTGAGTATTAAATATACCTATTTGAAATAATCTAAGATGTAATTCAGGGTAGTCTTAATGAATTAAGCAGGCACTGTGTTCTTGAGCAGTAATTCTGGGATTATTTACTAATGTAGCAGTTTTTCCTTTTTCCATTTTTGGTATCTCAGACATTGTACAGTTGGTTGGTTAGGATTGAAAATAGCTGATTAGTAATTTCAGTAAAAATCCTAGCATTTATTAAAAATAGAAGCAAGTTAAAAAATATAAGAAAGATAAAATTATATGTCGTGTGACCATGTTTCTGTTCATTTAATTTTCAGCATTGAGATCAGACCCTTAGAGGCATGAGCTCATTTTTCCTGTCTTAACCCAGCCAAATAAAATTAGTACCAACAGTTTAATTTTCTATTCTGTTTGCATTAATGAAATTTCAGCATAAGGCCCTGTTTAAACTTAACACTTGCATATTTTAGTTAAGACCCTCAAAATGTCATTTTTATGTTGGTCTTTAACACTCTTTATAACTTTCACCAAAATTTGTTCTACCATACATACGAAATATGAGAAAACAGTAAATTATTTAGTCAAATTTTTCTCTTCCCCTCTCTACTCCTCCAGCATTTTGAGAGGTGTTTATAAGAAAATTCCACTTATGGTAGACTTAATTATTTTTGCTTTATTTAGTCTTCATGTGATTAGTCATTAAAATTTTTGACCATTTAAAATAAGTCAGGTGACCCCTTTCATTTAATTTTCATTACAAATTTAAGAGCTTAGAGTTATTATTATTTATATTTCACAGATGAGGAAAAAGACTGAGAAACAATCACTTGCTCAAGATGACACATATTGTGAGCAGTTTAGCCAGTTGGACTTATGACACACTATGAACCCTTAACTACAACATCATACAGTCAATCCTAACTATTCTTGGATTCCATGTTTGTGAGCTCACCTACCTGGTAAAATTAAACAGTTCATTTATTTATGTTTAGAAACAGGGTTTTTACTTTTCTCCTAGGCTGGAGTGCAGTGGTAAATCATAACTCTTGCCTCAGTCTCCCCAGTAGCTGGGATACAGACAGGCACCACCATGCCTAGCTAATTTTTTTCTTCATTATTTTAGAGACAGGGTCTTGCAATGTTGCCCAGGCTGCTCGTTGCCAGGAACCAGCCTAGTAAAATTATTAGAAAACCCAGGAGTAGATTGGCGTGGGATGGAAAAGAGGGAAAAAATATAGTGGGTTCAGGAGGACCTTTCCTCAATAAGAAAAGGAACCCTCAGCTTTATTGCACAGCTTTTCTATATAGTAGCTTGAAGGCATGATTTTGTCATAATTGCATAAATTGATTAAAAACAGCCTAAGAGCAGAATAGCATTCTCAGCAGTCTGTGCTGACCAAAAGGGCCTGTCTCCATTCTAATGTGGTTCAGGAAGCAGCCATGACAGGAAACAGCTGGGGCCAGGTTGCATCCGGTCCTTGACTCAAATGCAGTTCCTCAAAACTGGGGGCCTATGCCTCTCAGGAGGTCGGCTCCCAACAGCTCTTGAACTCTTGGCCTCAAGCTGTTTTCTCTCCTCAGTCTCCCCAGTAGCTGTGATTGCAGGAACAAGCCACCATATCCTGCTAAGATTTATTTGTAACCCCTAAATTAATACTTACTGCAGTTTTGTGGCCATTTGAAGACGTATGTAGAGAGGCAAAAAATTTGAGTCACCCAGTGTGCATGTTCCTAGCTGTGGCTGAACAAGTTGATGTCCTAATATAAAAAATGGTGGGGATAAAAATCATGGAGAAGCAAGGCTACGTTGTGCTTATGTGTTTCCTTTCCTTGTTAGCAGATTGTTAACTATGACTACTGTGAAACCTAGGTGAGTTTAAAGTCTGGCTTTAAAACATTTGATATTTGGTTCCTTTCAGCCAGAGACGCCATCTTCCAGTAATTCACCAAAATGACAAACACAAAGGGAAAGAGGAGAGGCGCCCGATACATGTTCTCTAGGCCTATTAGAAAACACAGAGTTGCTCCTCTGGCCACATATATCAACAAGAGGGGTGGGACTGTAGGCATCAAGGAAATGGGTACTGTTCAAAAAGGCATGCCACACAGATGTCACCATGGCAAAACTGGAAGAGTCTACAGCATGCTATTGATGTTGTACTAAACAGACAAGTGAAGAGCAAGATTCTTGCCAAGAGGATTAATGTTCATATTGAGCTGAGATAGCTTCCTGAAATGCATGAAGGAAAATGATCAGAAAAACTAGGAAGCCAAAGAGAAAGGGACCTGGGTTCAAATCAAGCACCAGCCTGCTCCACTTGGACAAGCACACTTTGTGAGAACCAACGGAAAGGAGCCTGAGCTCCTGGAACCCATTCCCTGTGAATTCATGGAGTAATAGGTGGACAGCATAGCACACAGGAAAACCAAGAGAACCAGTTGAGTGGAGCATAAGGTGCTGGGACCTGTCCCCTATGGATTCATGGCATAATAGGTGTACAGTAGCACACAGGAGAACCAAGGTGCTGGGACTGATTACACAAGAATTCATGACATAATAGGCACATCAAACTTTGTCACATTCAATGGAAAGGCACCTCCCAGAGCTGCCGGAACCTATCCTTTATGAATTCATGGTATAATAGGTATTAACAATAAAAGGCTACTGTAAAAAAAATAAAATACAATATTTGAAATTTGTTTCATTCTATTTTTCTTCTCTCGTTGCACTTTTTACTTATGGTTAACTCCCCACACTTACGATTCGCAAGCATTTCCCCTTGACCTGGTCAAGAGCTGGTCATCAGTATCCTACCTTTCCACCATTTCTCAGTGAGGTTTTTGGCACTTCTGTCTGTGAGACTCAGCAGTCCCCCCCTTTGATGCTGTGAAAACATTTGTCTGTGTCTCTGTAAAAGCACTTGGCAAACTGTATCATCCCTGCCGCCACATATACCCTTGTCTGTCTCTAACTCCTATAGGTCTGTAAAATTATCTCCTTATTTTTGCATTCTCAGCATTTAACAGAGGTCAGCACATAGTAGCTTTTTAAAAAAATAATTATTGAGGAAATTAACATTGTAATTATTACAATTTTTAGTGTTTCGATTTCTTTATACCTACTAAATTTTTTGTATCCACAAAGCACCACACTCTTTCATTTTTCTTGCCAGTATATCAGTGATTTATGACTTTTATTACATATGGGCTAGTTATTCTACTTTTCATTATAGTTTATAGTTCTGACCACCACATACTCTTTTAGCTTCATATGAATGACCCACTAATTTTGGCTAGACTTTTTTTCACATCTTCCTGTGATTGAGCGTACATTCCTTTATTTTAATGTCAATAATTTCCAATTTAATTTGTTTTATAGAAACTCTGTTACAAATTTCTTTTTACCTATTTTCCTAATTACCTGTTCCAAAATCTTCAATACTCTAATAAAATTAATTTTGACAATGCCCAGTACATCTCTCATTTTAAAAAAAAATTACTTGCCTCAACAAATAAATGCCATCCTATCTTCACATATTATCTGCTCATCATGACAGAATAATGTTCTCACATTCCTCAAAAATGACATGGGAGTATATAGAAAAATTGGTAGCAAATGAATGCTTCCTAATTCTGAGGATTTTTAAATAAAATTAATATATCCTAAATTACCTTTTTCTTAATTCATTGAAAATATATTTATTAGGTACACACTATGTATAACAAAGAATTTACATATTAGTTTCCTTTTAGTAGATAGATTTTTTGGAAAAACATCCTTACTTAAAAAGGTCTCTCTTAAAGAATTAAAGATTTGAATATAATGTAGTTTGGTGTGGCACTGCTGATGTCTATAACTGTCTGTACAATGTTAAACATTACTTAATTCAGATATTTCTCTGAGCATGGATATCTAATTTCATTTCAAATTTAGCATTTTTTGATTAGCTTGCTTTCTCCATTTTATTGTCATAAAACTTCCATTTACTGTACCCCTAGAAGGAGCAACATTTTCTTTTCCTTCCTACCTAAAACCTTGAAAGTTATATTATTCCAGATTTACACCCAGAGGTTACTAGTTCCTAGAATCTTTTGTTTTGTTTCTTTGTTTGTTTTATTTTTTGTTTAAAAGGCATTATTTTAGAGGGTTGTTTCATCATAGTCTTTGTTCAGCAGAAATCTCAATCAGATTATCTTCTCATATACAGGTAGAAGTTTTTTTCTGAACCCTATCACCTTCCTTTACTTGTGATTTACTAGATTTCTGGGACGTTCAAGGAGAGCAAGGGAGTAGAGGGGGTTCTCCATGCAGGAGAATCTGGAGCAAAACCCTAGGGCACATGCTAGCATCATTCTTGCCAGTGTTTAACGGGGCCACATGCTGGTGGCCTTTGAATGAATGTCTTCCCAGTAACAGGATATATTGCTCTTCTCAACACTGACACAGTTGGGGTTTCAGGTCTGAGACCTAGATCAACAGTCTCCAACAACAAAAAAAAAAAAACAAGATAAGATTGAGATAGTTATTTTATTAAAATCTGTTTGTGAAATTGCTCTATAAAGCATTCGCCACATTTTCATAAGGAATCTCGGTCATCATGGGCATGAATATAGTGCTCTTGACTTAGGCATTCATTAACTCAAGGTATTTTTGAGTGAAATGGACTGTAAATGAATTAATCAACACAACAACAAAGGCAGTCTCTGATCTCAGTGACATCAGCATTTGAACTAGAACCTTCCTTGGGCTTTTGTGACAAAGCTATTGGTTTTGCCGTTAGTCACTGTAGGAGACATCATCACAGTTACTCTGTGCTAAAGAGAAGAAAATAGCAAAACTAAGTAATTACTAAGGATGATTAATTCATAGCATTTACTTAAGAACCACCTTACTTTTTCCTCCTTTCTCCTACCCCAGGGATTCTTGATACCAAGTTGGGAAGTATTTCAAAGGGTCAGGAGTTTTTAAAGATCAGCTCAGGTACACACAGATAAATACATTTGTTTTTATTTATTTATTTATTTATTATCCTGAAATGAAACTCACCACGCGTAGCAATTTGTACATTTATTAATATAATGTTGTGCAACCAAAACCACTATCTAATTCCAGAACATTTTCATCACCCCAGAAGGGGATCTCATATCCTTTAAGGAGTCAGTCCCCATTCCCCTCTTCTCTCCAGAGTGTGGCAGGTATTAGTATCTTATGTCTCTCTTTTTATATATTTGTTTATCCTGGATATTCCATATAAATAAATAGAAGGGCACGTGACCATTTGTGTTTGGTTTCTCTGACTTAGTTCAATGTTTCAGGGTTCATTTGTAGTACATATCAGTATTTATTCTTTTCTATGGTGGAAAGATATTTTATTGCATGAACATACCACATTTTGTTTATTCACAATCAGTTGGCAGACATTTGGCTTGTTTCCACCTTTTGGCTATTGTGAGTAGTGCTGCTGTGAACATTCATGCGCCAGTTTTTGCCTGAATGTCTGTGGTTGGAGTTTCTGGGTTGTATTACAATTCTGTGTTTAATTTCCTGAAGAACCATCAAACTGTGTTCCACGGTGGCTGCTCCATCTTACATTCCCACCAGCAATGCACAAGGATTCCAATTTCATGACATCCTTGCTAAAACTTGTTGTCTGGGTTTTTTGTTTTGTTTTGTTTTACTTTCTTAATTCAATAATAGAACCATCCCAGTGGGTATGAAGTGGTATTCATTTGCACAGAAAAATACATTTTAATGAATCCTCTATATTTTCTCCCCAGGCTAGCATGGATTAAAACAAAGACTACCTCATAGGAATTTCAGGACTCACAAAAAAGATACAAAAAATTTCACTCAGGAAACTCATTTTACCTAAGAATATTGTGTTTCTGTGGAAATGTGGGAGGAAGAATTTTCCTAGAAGTTGGAAAAGAGTTTCAAGAAATCATGGCTGAATTCCTCAGAAGTTCCAGACCTGTCCGCAGACCTTGCTTTTGGAGATATTATTCTAGGTGAAGTAATCGGGAAGACCACAAGGCCTGGCCAAAGTTTGTTCCAAACTGCTGTTTCCCTCTCCATGCTGCTAATACAGGGATAGAAAATAGTACCTAAAAATCATAAAATATTTGATATTTTATGACTTTATGATTTTAGATATATTTTAGATATATTGATATTACCTAACTGTTTTGGTAGCCACCAGGAAGCTGTGTGGTTGGGTGTTTTATACCACGTTGGAAGCGGTAGGATTCAGATGTGGGAGTTAAAGGAACCATCCCACTATCCCATCTCAGTGAAAGCACACCAACCAACAAACAAACGTGACCATCACCAGCAAAGTTTTAATAAGAATCATTTCTTATGTGAAGTCAGATATAAATATGATAATATTTACATTAATGATTGATGTTATTCATTTCATAATTTAACAAAATTTTTGAACTTTGAAAGTATTATGGGGGGCCCAAATGAGGAATATAAAAATGTTACCTAAGCCAAATTTGAGTTTGGTTTCAACCAGTCTGCAAATTATGAGCATTTAGAAAGGAGAAATGGGTTAGGATATTTTTTTTTCTGAATTCTAGGCATTAAAATTCCCACTTCAACTATTTTTGGGAAATGTTTTAAAAAAATTCTGGAGATAATCTTGCAAGTTGCCCTTCCTACCTTCCTGGTCCTTTTCAATTGTGCCTATTGTCCTTGTTCTGCTAATTTTAGATTCTCTTCAGGAGGGTTCTCTTTCATTGTGCTAAGACAGTATTAGTTAGTAGGCCCACGCTACTCCAGCTACTTTAGACCACACTGCAGGCCTGCGATACTCATGGCAATGTGGAGAACAGAGAAAACTTGCCCAATTTTAGTGGTTCTCCTGGAACTTGCTGCTCTTTCCAGGAAGCACCTGTTGGGATTCTGTGTTTCTTCTTCACTCACATCTGTAAAATGTCTCATTGCTGCCACCTAACACAAGTTTTATACGACATGAATTGCAGAGCTACAGAATCTGTTACTAGATTTAGCAAATAAAAATTCATGGTTTCCAAATAAATTTGAATTTAAGTGAGCAATGTATGAATTTTAATATGAGCAATGTATGAATACATGAGACATACTTGATATCTGAAGCATAAACTAAATTTTTGAATATTTATTCAAATATTTGAAACATAAAGTAAAAGTTGTTTCATTTTAATTAGATGTTGTTCTTATATTTATTTGGTAGGTTTATTCAATTTATTTTTAATACTTTTTGTAAATGGTGATGTGGTGGTTTTATTTTACTATTGCATCTTTTTTAATGAATAAATTTAGAGAGATTCAGAAGTAATATCACGCCCATAGCCATCAACACAGAATTTCTGGGTTTTCTTTGTTTGCTTGCTTTCATATTTTTAGTTTGACTATACCTGCTGGCTATTAAATGACCCATTTTATTTACTGATAGTTTAGTTGAATACCCAATAATGTTAAGTTTGCTTTCCAGAAAGATACAGCTACCTAATTTTATCTTTCTATAAATGTCCAGGGATATATAATATATATATATATATATTTTTTTTTTTTTTCTTTATTGTTGGGGATTCATTGAAGGTACAATAAGCGAGGTTACACTGATTGCATTTGTTAGGTAAAGTGCCTCTTGCAATCCTGTCTTGCCCCCCAAAGGTGTGGCTCACACCAAGGCCCCACCCCCCTCCCTCCTTCGCTCTCTCTGCTCTTCCTTTCCCCACCCCTCCCTCCTTCTTTCACTCTCTGCTCTTCCCTTCCTCTACCCCCCACCATGACCTTAATGTCATTAATTGTCCTCATATCAAAATTGAGTACATAGGATTCTTGCTTCTTCATTCTCGTGATGCTTTACTAAGAATAATGTCTTCCACTTCCATCCAGGTTAATACGAAGGATGTAAAGTCTCCATTTTTTTAATGGCTGAATAGTATTCCATGGTATACGTATACCACAGCTTGTTAAGAGACCACAACACTTACAGCCTAGAGACTAAACTTTACTCAGTCTCCCAGGACAGACTGGGCCCACATCAACCTAAAAAAGAAATCCTTTTAATTCTTACTGCTTTTTCATCACAACAGTTGAACTTCTACAAATCCTGTTCATAATCTGGACTCAAACCCACAGTACTTCCAGAGCCTCCTTCAACCCAAAGCGAATTCCCTGGAAGCTGAGCCTGTCATGAACCCCAGACTCCAACTCACTCCACAGAAGCTTCCAACTTTAATATACTGTGGCATAAAAGACATCTTACTCTTCTGGTCTTCTTTGTTATACTTCTACCTAACTCACACACCAGCTCTGTCCCCTTTTTGCTCATGCTGGGAAAAGACTGTTTCTTTATTAACCAATGAGAGATGACACAAACTAACCTTAACCTCATGCATCATGAAAGGCAGCTTCTGGTATATTTGACTGGTTGGATTTAGAATCCTTATGTGGTCCTGGCTCTCTTGGTTAGCCCCTCTGTAGGGGCCCTTGTATTCCTATTTTTGGTTCTTACTTTCTGACCCTGCATTTTTTGCTGTCTAATAACATTCATACTGAACCAAATTCAGGTCCTAGCTATTTCTCTCCATATCCTGCCTCTAATCTAGCTTTCCATTCACTTTTATTACCTCCCCCCTAATGGCCCAAGGGAGCTCTCAGGCAGGGACACTGCTCCACCCATAATCCTGTGGAAGCAGTTTCAGAAGAAGAGACCTCCGTCCATGATCCCCAGGGGTTTTTTTTTGTTTGTTTGTTTGTTTTGAGCTCATTTCAAATAAATATTTAAATTTTACAATGAAGAGGGAGGAATGTAAGGATGGTCAGTCTTTATAGTGAAATATAGAAAAACTATTAGCTCATAGTTTTTCAATAAGGCCTAAAATCTTTCTCTGCCTGCTTTCTTTTTCTTGCCAGTCTCTCCCCTCACCCTTGTGGATTTCTGTTTTCACAAACCATTGAAGAACCCAACCAACCAAAAGAAAAATAAATTCCTTCTCTTTACAATTTCCAGGGTCACCTGCGACCAGCGAGCAGGCCATTCTTCTTTTTCCATGAACACAGAGTTATGCCTGAGAAGAGGGGCCTAGAATTTCTCTCCTGTTACACTCTTTTTCTCAGTATATTAACAAAATGATGGTTTCTTAATTATTCATTTTTTGTGTGACGGAGTAAAGTAGACAAGGGTGTATTTCATGGGCATGAATGCTCAAAGGAAGGGGGATTTTCTTTAATTACATAATCTACCCATATTCAATGTAGAAAATAGAACATGTATATGTTTAAACAATACAAAGAAAAATAGATTATGGTCGCATCACCCATAGATTGTCATTGTTAGCCCATTTGAGTGTTTTCCTTCAGGTTTAATTTTAGATGTATATAAACACATACAATATTTATTTTTAAGAGATATTCATACTTAGAAATTTCACACATGGATCTGTACCTTCCCTTCCCATGGTTGTGTCATATTATAGCACACTAAATGTGAGCTAACCACAGAAACAACAATGAGTGCTGTTAGGTCTTTCTTATCATTTTACTATCCATCATAGGCTGGATATTTATATAGAAAACTGCTCCAAGTTCTAAAATCTCCCTCTGTGGAGCTATTTTTTTTTTTTTTATTAAGTCGAATACACATAGATCATGAATACATTTATGCATATGTGGGGTACAATGTGTTGGTTTTTTTTATGTACAATCTGATGTGGTTACATCAAACCAGTCAACATAGCCTTCACCTTGTTTACTTGATTATTGTGTTAAGACATTTAAGTTCTACACTTGACAGATTTGACTTGCAATATGCTCCATAGGTGTGGTCCTTCCTTTTACCCTCCATCAAACTTCCCTCCTCACTTCCCTTCCCACTCCCTTTCTCTCCTTCATCCTGAGCTATGGTTGTGTTCTACCTTTCATAACAAAGTGTGAGTAAATATAAGTAGGTTTCATAGAAGTACTGAGTATGTTGGATACTTTTTCCTCCATTCTTGAGATACTTTACTCAGGAGAATATGTTCCAGGTCCCTCCATGTAAACATAAAAGAGGTAAAGGCTTCATCTATTTTTAAGGTTGCATAGTATTCCGTGGTATACATATACCACAATTTATTAATCCATTCATGGATTGATGGGCATTTGGGCTTCTTCCATGACTTGGCTATTACAAATTGAGTTGCAATGA
Source organism: Loris lydekkerianus (assembly GCA_963574355.1). Lineage (NCBI taxonomy): Eukaryota > Metazoa > Chordata > Mammalia > Primates > Lorisidae > Loris > Loris lydekkerianus. The sequence continues at coordinate 46,633 of CAUYPK010041294.1, forward strand.
ATAATCTGGTGAAAATATCTTTTTTGCAAAGTGATTTTTGGTATTTTAGATATACTCCTAGTAGAGGAATTGCAGGATCCAATGGCAGGTCAATTTTTAGATCCCAGAATGTTTTCCAAACTTATTTCCAAAAGGAACATATTAGTTTGCATTCCCACCAGCAGTGTAAAAGTGTTCCTTTTTCTACACATCCACCTCTGTGGAACTATTAAATGGCCACTGTTTGAGGAGCCAGAGCCAGACTTTTGGCCTTTCTTGTATAGCTTCTAGATTTTTGTCATGCTTTAAAAGGTATTCTGAACTGGAAATAAAATATAAAAATTTCTCCTACATTTTCTTCTAGTTATTCGTGATTTTGGCTCTAAAATCTTTGATCTACTTGCAATTCGTTGTGGCATAAACAATGAGGTAGGGACTCTCAGATTTCTTAAATTAAATGATATTTCCTGGATTGACACAAGCTACAAAAGTCTCCCAATCACCAAGTTTTAAATTCTTAAAATCTCACCTGTCTCTTGTTATTTTAGCTTATTCAGAAGCAAAAGGAATATCATACATATATGTATATATATATAAATATATATATATACACACATATATATACACACATGTATAATGTATACATACTATATATATTACATATATATACACAAGATATATATAATGTATAAATATCAGTATTTATATTCCAAGAGATTTTTATGGGTCATAATGTATTGGCTGGTCATCCAAGAAACCCACTGAGAGCAATTTTCAATGAGTAAGAACATTTTTCCATCCATGTGAAAGAAATAGGAACATAATGTATAACCAAGAGTAGCAATTTTAAAATACCTACTCATTATTTTATTTTATCTTATTTTATTGTTGGGGATTCATTGAGGGTGCAAGAAACCATAACATACTTATTCTGTAAAAATTAATTATTTCAACAAATGGTGCTGGAACAACCAGGCATCCATACGCCAAAAAAAAAAAAAAAAGTATGCATTTCAACATACACCTCATATCTTACTCAGAAATTAACTCAAAATAAATCAGAGAGCTAAATTTTTGTAAAATGCAAAATTATAAAATGTTTAGGAGAAAACATTATGACTGGGTTTGGTAATGCATTTTTAGATATAACACCAAAAAGACTAATCTTTCTAAAAAAAAAAAAAAAAAAAAGAATATCAAGAGGTGAGTCTAGTGTTTTGAAAGCTGTTCTAGGAATATTTGGATTGAAGGGACAGTAAGTAAAGAGCTATTTTCAGTTCTGAATGGTAATGACTGATGTTCAGATTGATGATTCTGAGGACCTAATCTTCTCAGCTCATCAGAGAGCATCAGTGATAGGACTTAGGCAGGAAACAGGTTTACACATTTTAGGGAAAAATTTTATGGGTCAAAAAATAATAAACTATATATTCTATCAAAACCTCCATTAATCAGAAAACTGATCCGTCAGGCATTTCAGTGGTTGGTTTTCTCCACTGCACAAAGATGGGGTGTATGCTTTATGGCTAAGGTTCCTCATTTAAGTTCCTGGGTCCTTTTCCCAGACACTCGTGGTACCCCCAAAGTAAAGCAAGAAAGAATTGCAGGAATATAAGGAAAGTTATCATTATTGCAAACCATTTTAGTATTTTCTTAAATGATATTTAGAGTAGCTTTAGGAAAGTATTTAAAAGTGATATGAGAAGTTAAATGTTGGATTACTTTTGAGTTAGAAAATCTGTGTTTCTCCCCCTTTATTACCAAGAACATCTGTGGCCAATATTCAGTTATAAACTTCACCCTTGGTTGGTGAAAGCATTTTCTAGGCTGATCAGATAAAGCCGATAATAATAAAATGGGCATTTTCTATTTCTGTAATTTATTGATGAAATGTGGTTTAACTTGATTAAATAGCTAAATTAAGAAATCACAAGCTTGAACATATTACCTTTCAAATTTTAGAAAAGGGACAACAGAAAGTATAAAATAGGTCAACAAACAAAATTAATCTGCTTAAGGGCAAGTTAATACATAATCAAGGAAAAAAATAACTGAAACCCATATATTTGATGAGAATAGGACACTTGAAAAGCAATATGGTTGAAAATTGAGCAAACCTGTCTGTAAATTAGACATATCATCAAAGCACACTGTGCAAGGTAGAAAGACTTACATAATGTGTAGAGATGGGAGAAGGTGAGGTGAGTTGAGGAAAGCAAGGTTGACACTCAACAATCTCTCATGGCAGGGTCCTGCTATTCCCTTTGTGCACTTCTAAATCTATCATACATTGTGTCTCTATATACCCACCTTCATCTCCATCTGCAAATGCCATGAACTCTCAAATATTTATTCTTTTAATGTCTTTTATATCCTCCCAGTATCTGGCACATAATAGATTCTCTCTTACTCTCTAAATATATATTTATTTATACTTATTTGTTGATACTTATGTATATGTAAGATACATATATGTATATGTAAATACATGTATATGTTTATTGACAACTATGTATATGTTGTACATACAATATATGTATATATATATATGCATATTTAATTTCATATATGTAGTTGATTAAACAGTAGTGAAAAATCAGAAATCTCAGCATTTCAAGGCCACATGGGTAACAAAAGGCTGAAAGCTCAGCAGGAGTTCAGAGATGGATGGCTATAAAAACTATTGAGGCTGGGGGGGCAGAGACAAGATGGCTGACTGAAGCCAGCTTTCCATAGAGGCTCCCGTCCAGAAGGAGAGTTAAAGGACATAAATTTGGCAAGTAACCTGGTGGATTAGAGCTACACCAAGAGAGAAGGTTGAAGAACGCACATCAACCCCGCTGAGGTGAGCTGTGACCCGAAGGATACAAACAAAAGGTACAAAATCCATCACCAAGCGGACGTAAGTCTCTCCCCCATGAGAATGGCTCAAAGTGCCCCACAAACAAACAAGCAGAGTTCAAAGGTCCTCCCACTACACTCCACGGGAGAGACACTCCAAAAACTGGACCTACCTCCCCTACTAGGGTGCCACGGTGTTCTCCTGCCAGTCATAAAACTGTATATATTCTCTACCTGCAACTCTGAGCTCCCAGCACTTCCCTCCACTCTCACTCTGAGGTCTGGAGGCCTGTCCCCCAGGAGTTCAGATTCTTGGGTGATTTCTCGAGGGGTGTGGACAGGGCCTAGACTGCAGCTGGTCAGTGCTGACTCTGCGGCAGGGGAGGGAGGAGAGGATGGTCAGCTAAGAGGGAACCACACCTGAGCAGCGGTGCCCCAAGGTGCAGAGCTGCAGCTGTTCTTGGCAACAATAGGGCTCACTCCCGTATATTCCAAAGCCACACCCCCATCTCCCTGGGCAACCAGAGGAGGCCGGGCATCTACTCAGGTGGCAACCACCATGGAACAGATCTGGGACAGAAATGCAGGCCCCGTGAGTAAAGGGTTTGCCTAAGGCGGTACCCGCCTGGGTGGAACATGGGGACTAGAAAAGCACGTGCAGAGCTGGGAAGTTCCCAGGGTGGGGCTGACCCAGAGGACCACTTTACTGAGCCTAAGACGCACCTGGCCCTCAGGGTATCATCAGCCTATCGACAAAGGAAGACAGGAGGCTAGAACTGACAGCTAAAGAATACAAACCTGCAGGAGCAAAGACAGGGCCTGAGGCGCCGGCTCTGGGAACTCAAAACAGCTTCTCTTCTACAGGGGAATTTAGTAGGGACAGAAACAAATTACCGCAAAGTTGTTCTGTTCTGTCAGAAATATCAATCAGGGATGGGGCTGGAACTAAGTGAACACCCCCCAGACTCCATCAAGCGCCCAAGGTTGTCAGTCTTCACCTCGCCTTGCTGGATAAAGGCATAGAGGCTGAATAGCAGGCTGGCTGAGTAGATATAGATGTCCTTGTGATTCAGGCAGGTGCAAACCCCTAGAGTATCTGCACACTGGAGGCAACTGGATCACAGTCCTATGGGGCTATCAGTGACTGGGTGTGACAGAGACGCAAGGTGGGGAAGGAGGAATCAACCTTCCCAGACTACTCTATGTGCTGGATGGGTCCTCCTGATTTCATGAAACACCAGAGCAAGTCATATCTGAGTTGTCACCAGACCTCTGTGATCCAGTTGCCAGAGAACTTTTAAACTCTCCCACCTGAGACAGGTGCTGACTGAGACAATTGATTTGGACCTTTTGAACTGAGTGAATCACCTGAGGACTATTCTAGTGGTGCCCTGGGTGTGTGGTTGTAGGAAGGTTTTATTTTCCTTTTCCAATTGTTGCCTATGGGGGATGGGGTGACTTAATTGCTGGTTTTTCTCCACAGCTGAGACTTCAACCCAGAGTAACTGTTTCACTAGGGTCGGACAGAGACCAGCTAAAAACAAGACAGAACCATTTAGCTCCACCACACCAAACAGGTCCCCAGTTTCTCAGGCCGTAGCACTGTACGGGTCCTCGACAAAGTTCCAGGGGAAAAATCAAATGGTATAAAATAATCATGGGGCGGAATCAGCGGAAAAACTCTGGTAACATGAATAACCAGTATAGATAAACCTCCCCAAGGAAAGATATGGCAGATGTAACTGAAGATCCCATTCATAAACAGCTGGCTGAGATGTCAGAAATCGAATGCAGAACTTGGATTGCAAACAAGATTAATAGAATGGAGGAAAATTTGGAATTAGAAACTCGAGGAGAAACTCAAAAGTTTTCTCAAGAATTTAACGAATTTAAGACAAAACCACCAAAAATTTTGATGCACTGAAGCAAGAATTTGAAGCCCTCAAAGATCTGAAAAATACAGTAGAATCCCGCAATAACAGAGTGGAGTAAGCAGAAGTAAGGATTTCTGACATTGAAGACAAAGCTTTTGAACGCTGTCAAACTCTCAAAGAGGAAGAGAAATGGAGAGCAAAATGGACCATTTGCTCAGAGAGCTCTGGGATAATTCAAAGAAGGCTAATACACACCTCATTGGAATCCCTGAAAGTGATGAAGTGGCCTCGCAAGGCACAGAGGCCCTTCCCCATGAAATTATGAAAGAGAATTTTCCAGACATGCCAAGAGATTCTGAAATTCAGATAGCAGACAGTTTCAGAACCCCAGCATGACTCAATCCTAATAAGACATACCCCAGGCATATCATAATTAACTTCACTAAAGTTAATATGAAGGAGAAAATTCTCAAAGCAGCCAGATGTAAGAAATCCATTACCTACAAAGGGAAGAATATTACAATGACTGCAAATCTCTCTGCTGAAACTTTTCAAGCCAGAAGAGGGTGGTCATCAACTTTTAATCTCCTAAAGCAAAATAATCTTCAACCCTGGATCCTGTATCCAGCTAACTGAGTTTCATTTATGATGGCAAAATTAAATACTTTAATGACATTCATATGTTGAAGAAATTTGTCATAACCAAGCCAGCTCTTCAGGATATTCTCAAACCTATCCTCCATAATGACCAGCCCAATCTTCTACCACAAAAGTAAACTCACTCAGAAACTATTGATCAAACTCCAACTTCCACATTGGTGAAAGGATTAAAAATGTCCACTGAACTTTCGAAAAACTTGATACCCAAAATTTTACCAGACTTATCAATATTCTCCATTAATGTGAACAGCTTAAACTGTCATCTAAAGAGGCACAGGTTAGCTAATGGGATACAAAAGCTCAAGCCAGATATTTGCTGCATACAAGAGTCACATCTTCCCTTAAAAGATAAATATAGACTCAGGGTGAAAGGATGGTCATCCATATTTCAAGCAAATGGTAATCAGAAGAAAGAATGTGTTGCAATTCTATTTGCAGAGACAATAGGCTTTAAACCAATAAAAGTAAGGAAGGGTAAGGATGGTCACTTCATATCTGTTACAGATAAAACTCATTATGATGA
>CAUYPK010041298.1:0-18768 GCA_963574355.1 Loris lydekkerianus
TTCCCTGATTGACTGGTTCAGTTTCTTCAGCTTTGTTATATCCTTTCTATATTCTTCATATTGTTCATCTCTTATTTGATTCTGTTTTTGGTTTTCCTTTTGGTTATTTTCCACTTTATTAGCAGTTTCCTTCATTGTTTCCATCATTTCTTTCATTGTTTTCATCTTGTGTATTCTAAATGCCCTTTCTTAAAGCTTTTGATGTCATGGCAGTGTTTCCACAAATGTGTTTTTATCCTTCCTATAAAGAAAAGAAAAACTTGGAAATTATGCTCAAGCAAAAAGAAGAAATCAAAATTAAGTATAATCTATCTACCCAGGAATTGCCACAGTTAAATATTTGGTATGCAGAATAGAATAATAGTTTTCAGTCAAGTTTTTCTTTATTTCCCTTAATCATCTTCTGTGGTTTTTTATGTTCCATAAACTTCTTATACAGTTTATTCCTGAATATTTTGTTTCTGTTTTGTTCTTCTTTTGAGTGAGACTATTTCCCATTATGTTTGAACTGATTACGAGATATTTATTGTTGCAACCAAGCACTTTATTTTACTATTTTTATTAGTTCTAATACCATGTCTTTTGATTCCATTAGTTTTTCCAGGACACAAATTTTATCTTTTGCAAGCTACAATGTATAATGTGTCATAATGAAAGTAGTATGCAACACTACTTAGAATTTTAAAGAGAATTCTTGATGTTAGACAAATATAGTTCATGCTATATATGCCATAATATTTGAACTAACACTTAAAATGTCATGGGACCTTTTATAGGAAAAAGGTTATCAGTTGATACCACATTCAGGATATTTGTATATATTTGTATTGTTCTTAAACCTATTTTGCCTGGCAGAATCCCCATCATAAAAAATTCACCCTCATAGGGATGATTAAAGAAATAATCCATACATCTATATCTAGTCACTTTAGAGTTAACAGGTTATCCTTATGTTGTTCAATTTCAAGCTTAAATATAACTGACTTTTTCTTCCTCAGTATTTTAAAAGAAACTTTTGTAGAAAAGAGAAGAATACACATATTAACAGTATAAAAAGACTGCCTCACTGTACAAATAATCTCTCTGCTATTTTTTTCATCTCTAAGAGAAGTCCTGATATTTCTTCTGCCCTGTAGAGAGTAGTTGAGGCCATTTATTTATTTTACAAAAGTTTAGATTCTGTATCAAATCTGTAAAAATTAACTTTACGTTAACCTACTTTTTCAACCCTCAAGCTACTGCGACATCAGCATGTCATTATACATCACAATGCTCTTCCTATACTATAAGAAATTTCTTATAAAAATACATTATTTAAAAATACTTTAAATAATTGAGTAGATCTAAAAGCCTTAGCATTTTGATAACATTCATAAGATATTTCTAAAATGTCACATAATGTGAACATGGAATAATTTCTAAAACTAAATGTTCTTAAATTATTTAATATAAAAATTCAGTTCAAGTAGCAGTTACTTGGCTGAAAGCATTTTTAACTACAGGCTGAAGGAGCCACTTTGAATTTCTCACTAGCAAGCATAAAATTGAAATGGACTAAATGATGTATACTTCTTTGGGAATGAGGAAATTTTTCTTCTAGTACAGTTTCATAACCCCTTTCTGAAATCTGTAGAGCCAGATGTATTTAAATTTTTTTGGATTTTTAGAAATGTGATAAAGAGCACATGTTTTATATTACTTAAAACCCTGGCAGGGTCTGGGGAAGCACCCCATGAATAAATAGATTAGTATTACACAATGTATGGAGGTTCACATTAATAGTATAATTTAATTTGGGTCACTTTTGCCACCAGATGATTTTAGCTCAGATTGGGCTTGGGCACCAAATTGATTATGAAATAAACCTTCATTTCAGAGATTTTTATATTATACATGGTAATAAGAGATTTTGAAACTGAAGTTCTTTTGCTACTGACTAAATGATTTTGGTCATTTTTTTGAGCCTCAAGTATCTCAAATGCTAAAATAAAAAGCTGACCTAAGTAAATTATTTGTGAACATTTCAGATTCTAAATCTATTTAATTCTTTGATATAAGAAACATTATAGTTAAATCAGTTTTATAATACCTCAGCCTAATAACTTTTTAGTTCAGAGGTCCTCAGTATTCTTGAAAGTTTATAGTCATTATTTATTATTTATATTTAAAGATTAAAGTATGTAGGTCAAGAAGTGTTTCCACTTGGTCTTCTATATAGTTAGAACCAAACTAGATTTCAAGTTCATGAAGAACAGATTAGTTTTTGACTATAACTTTGGTTTCCAGAAGGTACTCTAGTGTAAGATTTCTTACAATAATAATTAAAATTTGAACCATATAGAGATGTCAGGAAACATTGTGTGGGTTGCATGATTTTCTTTTGAAAACCAGGAAGAAGAAATTAATCGGGGTCAGACAAAGATAGCCAAAAGAGAATCACAAAATATCATTTTGTTTAGAGCCTCTATCTTTGAATTTCAATGCCAAGAAAACTGAATCCTGAAGGGGATTTGGTACCAGGAATGAAGAGGCTTGACACAGAGTCTGTGCTGGGGGAATGAGGAGCTCAGGGAAGAGACCTCTTGAGCAAATCTTGGGTCCAGGTCCATATTTACTATCATAAAACAGGAAGAAGTAGTTAAAAGTTGTTTATCAGACATCAGCACTGATAAGGGAGGATGTGGAGAAGATTAGACAGAGTGTCTCCACCTTTGTTTTTGCAAAACCACAGACCTTGAGCACCATCTTTGCCTGCAGCATCAAGAGACCTTTGGAATCCAGAGAATCTTTATTACCACATCTCACATATACATTTTCTCTTGGGGGTCAATTTTCTGTCCTCTTTCACCTATACAACTCACATGCCATTCTCTTGACTCTTTAGGTCTCTCAAGCAGAAAGCAAGCCTATGATCAAGGTCAGGGAACAATTTTCCCTACAGAGTCCTAAATCTGGAGGGATGAAGACTAAAGCCAATCAATTACAGTAGCAGTCGCCAAAAGCAGTCGCCAACCTTTTTGGCACCAGGGACCAGTTTCATGGAGGACAGTATTTCCATAGAGGTGGGTTGAGGGGGTTCAGGCAGTGATACGAGCTACAGCTATGGAGAGGGGTTATAAATACAGCTCAAACTTCACTTGCTCTCCTGACACTCACCTCCTGCTGTGTGGCCCTGTTCCTAACAGGCCACGGACCATACCCATGCAAGTCCTGGCTGGGAACTGCAGAATTAGAGGACTGATGAAGTTTCCTACTAGACAGAGATGGTAAACTTGGATAGTTAAACTGTGTGTGGGTGAGAAAATCGGATGAAAACTGGAGATGAGTGCAGTAGGTTGGAGCTAACAAATCATCATAGATTTGTTTTTGAAGACTTGCTTTATTTGTCTGGTACTGGTGATATTAAAAAAAAAAGTGTATTTGATTATCTTTGGGCATGGAATGCTCTTCCGCGTTCTGTATTTTCTGCCATTTCCTGTGTTCTTGCCCTCTGTCATTTATTTCATTTGACTGGTGGCCCCTGAGGGCATTTACATTTGTCACTTCTGTCTGTAGGCTATACTATTAAAGCAGATTAAAAGAAATGGGAAGATTATGCACGGTAGGGTGAGGGAGACTATAGTATGGATTTAAGAATTGTTATTGTGGGACTTCTGAGTGGCTAGAAGACATCTAGCTACCATCAACCACCTTTTATTTATTTCCTCAAATAGTATTTATTGAGCACTTACCATGCTATGTTGGCCCTGGGGAGACAATCACAAATAAGTCAAACATGTTCTACATGTCCATTGAAGGAGACATCAAACCAGTAAAGATGCACATGTGAAGACTGATGAAAATTATCCTGGAAATGAAAAAAGTAGGATGAGGGAGAAACAAGAGTCCTCCCTTGTTTAGGTGGAGAGGTCTGGTTAGCTCTCCGTGAGGAGGACACACTGGTGGAGCTGAAGGCTGAGTAGACCAGGTAGAAAGTCTGAATAGACCAGACTTTTACCAACCAGGTAAAAAGAAGAAGAGAATGTCTCTAAGACAGAGGCAGCAGCAAGCAGGAAGAGATTGAGGCAGAACAAATATGGTGTATTTGAGAAAGGGAAAGACCAGTGTAGTTGGGATGTGTAAATCAGATGAGAGTGGAGAAATGACCAAGGGTAAGGTCCTATGGACTTTAAAGGAGTTTAAATACCCCTTTACAGGGTAATGGGAAACACTAAAGGGATTCAAGCAAGGTCAGATTAGAGTTTTTAAGAGGTTACCTTGGGCTGCTGATTGGAGAATAGATTACAGGGTTACATAGTAGAAACTGAGTTTTCTAAGTTAAAAATGTATCTATGGGGCAGCACCTGTGGTTCAGTGGGTAGGGCGCTGGCCCCATATACCGAGGGTGGTGGGTTCAAACCTGGCCCTGGCTCAATTGCAACAAAAAAATAGCCAGGTGTTGTGGCAGGCACCTATAGTCCCAGCTACTTGGGAGGCTGAGGCAGGAGAATCACCTAAGCCCAGGAGTTGGAGGTTGCTGTGAGCTGTGATGCCACAGCACTCTACCAAGGGTGATAAAGCAAGACTCTGTCTTAAAAAAAAAAAAAAAAGTATCTATGACTTGAATCTATTTATGTAATTTGATTCATAATGATGTGATGCTTAAACATTAATAGTTGATGCCTAAAAACATTTCAAAGAAAAAGAATGGCTTAACAATGGTCACTCTTTGTATCTTGGCTTTAAAATTTTCTGAAATCCTCATATACAATATTAACTTACATGAAAAAATTCCCTGTAGGCCTTTTTAGAAGTAATATTATATAAGGAATATGGTGGTCAAATTCTACGATCTAGAAATAGAGGTTCAAATATATTAGGGATGTTATGTTATTTTTTGCGTTTACTTAAAAGTGTTTAACAGTAATAACTGAATTTAACTGTATTTTAACTTCCAATAACATGATGCTATGTCTTTGTCATTTTTCTGTTTTTATGAAATGTAGATTATCTGATGTTTTATATGAAAACTGGAATGAGAAGCACCAAGTATAAACCAGTAGACTACCAACAACTGCGTGCATTGACTGAAGTACAAAAACTAGCTTCAGCCTGTACAGAGCTAAAGGTTAGAAGTTGTGTGTGTTTTCTTTCTGTTTTTGAAAAATTGAATTCCTAGGAAGGACTTACATTGCAAATGCAAAAATAAATGACATTTTAAGTAGTTTTTAGAATCTCCCAACTATTAATAGTGAATGGTAACTAACATTTATTGGATGCTCCAAGGCACGGTATTATAGTTTAAGTGCATTACTCATTTAATGTTTGTAACAACTTTATGAGGTCTGAGTTCAACTGTGGTTTTGGAAAGATTGTTATTTCATTAGTTTTTAGTAATTTTCAACTTAATCTGAAAAATAAATATTGCTAGTAAATACCAGCCATGGATTATTTTCTGATTTAAGGCTCCTTCTCTGACACTCTACAAATATGCCCTCAGATGCTCTCTTTTCTAAAATCAGATTTTTCTTTCTCTCTTTTTTTTTGCTTAAATATATGTCACCAACCCAGAAAAGGTGAACCTGGACTATATGTGAAAGGGGCTTATTGTGCACAGTATTTCGGGACCACATATATTCATAGTTTAAGAACTGCTCACACAGCCTGTTTCTCTCTTAGTAGTAGAGTTCATTACAAACAGCATTTTCATTGCTTGGCTACATTGAAAAAGTGGTTAAGTGAAGCAACATATTAAGTAATTTATAAGTTTTCATATTTTTTAAAAAATTTTCATGTTATATTAATTTTGCATAGCTTTTTATTATTAATTCTTTAATAAAAGGCAACTTTTAGGATTTCACAGCATATTTGATGCTCTATTCTAGAGTTACTGTATACCCATGAACTATATCTCTTCAAACTAAAGCTACTACTTAAAAACTAGGGTATTATTTGTTTTATTCAGATGTAACTTTAAAAGAAGTTAACGTCATGTGAACATTTAAAGAACTTTTGTGGGAAAAGTCACTTAAATCACTATTATCCTAACCGAACTCTTCTTATCTCTGACTTCCTTTCTGACCTATTGTAGCCATACCACATGGACACACACAGATACGTAAATATAAACATATAATATGCATTTTATTTTCTCCTATAATAAACATAGGTATGAAATTCTGTATGCTTTCCCCCTTAACATTTTACCATATAATTTTTATAGTATTTAATTTGTATATGATATTTAACTACTCTAGTCAATAAGTATTTACTATTTGCCTTAAAGATAGAATGGTGAGTCAAATATACCCCCTACTCGTATGAAGGTACTATTTGCTTTGGGGTTGGGAGTGGTTACAGGAGTTGGTGTTTATCAAATAAGCTTGGAAGTAAAATTATATTGTACAAACTGCAATAAAAACATGCTCTCTGGTCTCTAACAGCAGGTGTGATCCTCACTGCATGGTTAAGGAAGGGTTTGTTGAGGATGGGATATTGGACTTGGGATCTCAAGGCTGATAAGGTACAGAGTTACAATTAGCTCAGAGTCAGTTCTGGTATTTCTATGGCACACTGCACAGTAGAGTGATGATAACTAATAGCATTGCCCACTGCAAAATAGCTAAAGAGGGCTCGGTGCCTGTAGCTCAGCGGCTGGGGCATCAGCCACATACATTGGAGCTGGCAGGTTCAAACTCAGCCCGGGCCTGCCAAACAACAATGATAACTACAACCAAAAAATAGCCAGGCATTGTGGCAGGTGCCTGTAGTTCCAGAGGCCGAGGCAAGAGAATTGCTTAAGCCCAAGAGTTTGAGGTTGCTGTGAGCTGTGATGCCACGGCACTATGCCAGAGGCAACATAGTGAGACTGTCTCATAAAAAGAAAAAAAAAAAAAAAAAAACTAAAGAGGTGGCCTTTGAATGTTCTTACTCACAGAATGATGAATAGTTGAATTGACGATAATGCTAAATATACTGATTTGATCATTACACAACATATAGAGCAAATATATGCTATATATATATTTGGTATTTGTTATATATATGTTATACATGTATTTGATATTTTGCTATCAAATATCAAATGTAGTACCCCAAACATGTACAATTATGTCAATTAAAAAAGGAATTTTAAAAAAGGACTAAGCAAAAAAAAAAAAAAAGGTGACAAGTATGCCAAATAGAAAAAGAAACATGCATTATCACACGCAGTTTTTAGATATTTGAGTTGTAATCAATTTTGTGATATTGGAAATTATGCTACTGCAAACATCTTCATGCATAGAGACTTTTCATGTTTTAGAATTCCTACCTCCACAGGAAAAATTCCCATGACTGGGATGGCTGGACCAAAAAATATAAATATTTTTAGTGTTTTTGAGACTTATTACTGAATTTCTTTCCCAATGTATTATTTAATAAAGATACTACCACAAACATATTCTCTACCCCCCTATCACATTTGAATATGTACATATATTTTCATATAACACATTTATATTCCTAATATTATCTATCCATAGATCTATTCATCCGTCCTTCTGGTATACACCAAAAAAGTCATTTGGCTGACTATAGAATGGTTGAGTGTTAAAATTAGTATTTGGTCAAACCAATCTCTTCGGTGATAGTTTTGCCATCAAGTAATAAATATATTTAAGATATTTAATTATTATTGTGGCTTTTAACATTGGATATTAAGTAAAGGAACAAGAGTTTCTCAGCACTGTCAGCTGCCAGATTGCTTCCCTGGTCATAGATTAACACATTTTATGAGGTTAAACAAAGGCTCACTTCCAACTGGCATTTTCAACAGCATTACTAACCTTTTGGTTCACACTATGTAGAAGAATACAACTCAGAAAGAAGTTTTCAGAAATAACTCTGTATCTGGGATTCATAGCTTGGCAAAGCTCAAAAACTTTCTTGTTTTTAACTAATGAAAATGGTTTACAGTCTGTAGCAATCATTCTGATAAGCTTGTGCTTCCATTTTTGGTCTCCATAGATTCATGATGATAAGAAATTGCCCTTTTAAAGCATTTTCGTAATGTCTGTTGTTTGGAATTTCAGTTAGTGAGAATAAAATGTGTCCTCGATACTTCATCATTTTCTAACACTTTCTTCTTTTTTCTTCATACAGTTTTTATCTTTTATTATATATGGATTAATGATGTGTTGGGAATGTTGTTGTACATGATTTTTGGAGTCTTTCCTTCTCATTTAATTTAGAGGTGGCAAGTTGACATTTTGCTTTTAATTTATTCTTATAAGATGTGAACATTTGCCAAATAGGACTTTTTCTTGAAAGACTCACGGATTAAATGGAATTAAATAACTGGAAATTAAATATAACTCTTAAATCTTTTTTAAATGTTATGAATGCTAAAATACCAAACAGTTTACATTAACTAGAATTATGATGTAATACTGTTCCTGTTACTCTTTTTTATAATATTATCATTTAAGTTTTATAATGTATGTATTGCCTAAAAAAGAGTATGTTGTTATTCTTGTTACATAGCTAATACATTCTCTTTTAATCTTTGTATTAATTATCAGTTTATTTCCCTGTTTATTTTACTATTTACATGCGCTTCTTAAGAAAAACATAAAATTAACAGTTTTAATAATTGTTAATTATTGTAGCACTTTGCTCTTATAATATGAAATATAAACTTATTTAAATTGAAGGATAAAATGTTAACATTTAAAGTGTGTAAGATTATTGCTTCATGTTACTTCTGGAATATTTTGCATTTTCTTGAATTATATTACTAATATTATACTAATTATATGTAATAGTCATCTATATAATCATTGTGTTATTGATCATACACAATTTCTAGGGTGCTAGGTAAGATACCAAAGTGCACATTCGGATTTAGTCTTTTAAAAGCTGAGATTGAGCCTAAAACTGAATCATAGATATTTCTGCTGAAAACTGAAACCAATTTTGGTACATTGTATCTAACTGTTCATTTTTAATTTATTAAGTGTAAAAGAGAGCTTCACAATTATTTTTATTTGAGTTTTTTGCTTACATCTTATCCAGTTCAAGTATCCAACTATTGATTCTTTTTAAAATAAATTATACTATAGAAAATTATACATTTATGCAAAATTATATTGAATGGTATAATCAATCTTCATGTAACTTCATCTACCATGAACAGTGATTAACTTTTGGCCATTTTTCCTCTATACTCCAACCTGCAAACCTCCCTCTGTGCCAGATTGTTTTGAAGCAAATTTTAGACATCATATTTTACCCATAAGTATTTCAACATGTATCTCCAAAATATCAGAGCTTCTAAAAAAGCCCTATCACACAATTATCATGACTAAAAATGATAATTTCTTAATTTCAAATGTGCAGTTAGTATTAAATTTCCCTGGTTGTCTTAAAACTTTTAAAGTTTTTTCAAATTGGCACCTCGGTATGATTTATATATTACAATTGATTTTTTTTTTCTTTCTTTTTCTTTCTTTCTTTTTTTTTTTTTTTTTTTTGAGACAAAGTCTCACTTTGTCATCCTTGGTAGAGTGCCGTGGCATCAGTCTAGCTCACAGCAACCTCAAACTTCTGGGCTAAAGTATTCTCCTGCTTTGGCCTCCCAAGTAGCTGGGACTGCAGGTACCTGCCACAGACCCTGGCTATTTTTAGAGACGAGGGTCTTGCTCTGGCTCAGGCTGGTCTTGAACTTGTGAGCTCAAGGAATCCACCCGCCTCGGCCTCTCAAAGTGCTAGGATTACAAGTGCGAGCCACTGTGCTTAGCCCTTGATTTTTATTTTTTTCAATCACCTCCTCCATCCTCTTGTATTTTGTAATTTATGTTCAGAAAAAATTGCATTGTTTGTCCTTTATAGTTTCTTATACTTGGAATTATTCTGGTTGCCTCCTGGTGGTGTCATTTAACTTGTTTGTCTGTTTCTTGTATTTTCAGTAAAATGGTTGCTTATCTAGAGACTTGATCAGATTCAGGTTCAATTTATTTTGGCAAGAACAGTTACTGCTGAACTTTTTGAGCTCCTGTCCTTTTCTATTACAAATAGTACTGCAGTGAATAGCTCGTTGCATGTATCTTTTTATATAGATGGATTTCTATAAATGAGATTGTTAGATCACAGGATATATTCTGTGAAATCTTGTGATACATCCCCAAATTCCCTTCTATGTAGGGGTGTGTGTGTATCATTTTGTATTCTACTAGCAATGCAAGACAGAACATACTTTCCATAGCCTCACAGAGTGTTTTGTTAAACATTTGAGTTTTTCCAATCTGATAGATGAGAAATGAGAAATTGAATCTTAGTGTAGCTTTTTCTTTTTATTTATGCTAAAAGTTCTTTATTGATATGTGTATATATATATATATAACTCACATATAATAAAATGCATATATTTTATGTGTATATTCCAGTGAGTTTTGACAAATAAATACACACATGTAAACACCACTTAAATTGTCCACTACTTATTTCTGTTCACATCTGAAGATGGATCCTCTGGCCCAAAGGGCTTTTGTAGTATTTAGGCATCTATTTAGGGTTTCATAATCTTGGGTTGCCTCAATAAAGCACACATAGGAAACCTCTGGTTTCTTATTCTTTCATGAATTCATTATTTTTGTCACTTTTCTAAAGGTTGTTTAAATCATTAGCATTCTGCATAAGTCATTACCTACCTTGAGTATTGATTTTATATGGCTTATTGCCCAGAAAAATGAATTTGAGTCATCTGGAAATCTCTGTATTTATAAAGATATAACTTTAGATCTTTTTGTTCTTTTTAAGACTTTATTTTTCTTCATTTTTGGCCTGAAGTAGAATCAATGAGTGAATTTACAAAAAAATCAGTATGTACTGCAAATTATTGAAAGTGTCTAGTGAAAAATAGTACCTTTACTTTGACTTTTATAGTCTATTTAATTGGTCTTTCCTTAGGCCCAAAGGCAAAGGCATTGATTTTTTTTAATCTATAAAAATGTCCACGTTGTCCACCAATGTATTTTAATTTTTTTTTGTACAATGTGGACCAAATATGTCAAAGAAATCTAATTTTAAAAGTTGTATCTGTTGCAGCAAACTTTAGAGACTGTATTTGGGAGACATGGAATGAATTTTAGGCATTCTTGAAGCAAACTCTAGAGTATTGTAGTTTTGAAATGGACTATGTACTTTTATTTTTTCTGTTAATAAAAAACAGTGCTGAATGTTTTCCTGCAGTGTCTTATATTTTCAAAATGTACTTTTCCTCCTCAATTTCATCATTGTAGCACTATTAAGACCTCCTGGGGGTGGAACTCCTAAGGAAAAGATTTAACTTTATATTTTTTTAAAGTAATCTTTGGGTTAATTTGTTTCCTTACATCTCTAATTTCGAATCAGTAACCAGAACAGCAGAAAGGTAAACTCAAGGTTAAAGTAATCAGTGAATGACAGCTAGAAATAGCATGCATTTTTAAGGTTCCTTTTGAGAACTTGTCTTCTGAAGTTTTTGTATCTTCAGTATTGATCTTTTAAGCTTTCAGGATCCCAAGCACTCCTAACAGCAGAGAAATGACAAAATATATGTATTTCATCAAGTTTCTGATTACACTTTTATAGTTTGAAAGTGTTAATATGGAATACCAAGTTCAGAGTATACACAATGTTCCTGAAAATCCATGTTTAACTAGGAAACAGGCATTGCTGGAGGACAGGAGTCTCTAATACACCGGAAAATGGTAATACAGGTAATAAAGCTGAGAAGGCAAACAGAGGACTATGAGGCAACACGGAGATTATCAGCCACGGGTATCATTGCCAGAGGGACAGAGGGACAGAGGGATGCAGCAAGGCTGTGCCACATCCCATGGATGAGGTTCCCAGCATAGTTGGAACCACGATGGAATTAATTGTCTTTAGAAGATCTGGGGCAATGGACAGGAAGCAGATCCGCTGGAGACGCTGTGAGAGCGGGGGAGGTGGGTGGAGGGGGTCCTTTGGCTTCCTCTTTCCTCCCTGCCTTCAGCCTCCCATCCCGCATCTCCTTTTGACTGAAGGAGCTGATGGGACCTCCTGAGAAACAAGCTGCTCTGTGATATGGAGCTGGAACAGCCCAGAATGGGTGGAAGACAAACAGACCTGGGCCTGATACAACCTGTCAGGAACCCAGAAACACTCATTATGTACTACATTATTACAAAATCATAAACTTGGGGGAAATTAGTCAAAATTGGGGCTTCAATGCTACTTTATTTATTTATTTATTTATTTATTTTTGAGACAGAGTCTCGCTATATTGCCCTGGGTAGAATGCTGTGGCATCACAGCTCACAGCAACATCAAACTCTCAGGCTTAAGTGATTCTTTTGCCTCAGCCTCCCACGTAGCTGGGGCTACAGGCACCCACCACAACGCCTGGCTATTTTCTTGTTGAGTTGTCTTTGTTGTTTAGCTGACCTGGGCCCTGCTTGAACCTGCTAACCTTAGTGCATGTGGCTGGCACTGTAACCACTGTGCTATGGGCACCGAGCCACTACATGATATTTTTATTATTTCTGTAAGTACTTTCAAATGTTTGCTTAAATTTAAACAAATTATTTGCAAAGCCATGTAGTTGAAAGACTAAAAGTATATGTTGAAGGTCATATTTTTAGTAAAAGTGCTAATGCTGGAACTAAAGCCACGCCTCCAGTAACTTACTCTGTGAAGGTTTCCCATCTTACTCTGAGGCAACAGATAAAAACCAATCCAAACACCAAGGTTCTTTGTGACTCTGATGTTTACGAGTTTTATGGTCTTGACCAAGTCTCTTACATTCAGTGTCCTTATTGTATGCGAGTTATATATACCTCCATAAAGAACTTTTACCATAAATAAAAAGAAAAATCAACTACACTAAGATGCAGTTTCCCATTTATCAGATATCCTTTATGCCCCACAGGAAAGATGTGTCCAAAGGGAGAGAAGTAGATGGAAAACTTGAAAAGTTTTCTGGGGCTGTATGAATTAAGAGCTTTCTTACTGTATGTATGGAAAATAGAATGACTTTTCTTTTCATAAATACTTTCAAAATAGTTCTTAAACTGGTCAGTATTCTAAATCATTTTCTCTTGCCGTTCCCTGCTTGTTAACATCACGTTTATTTTGGGTAGATTTTGTGTTAGAAGTTGCACTAATAAGGATGGAACAAGGCGTTAAGTATTGAAGTCAGAAATGCAGATTAAACAAAATTATAAACTTGGGGGAAATTAGTCAAAATTGGGGCTTCAATGCTACTTTATTTATTTATTTATTTATTTATTTTTGAGACAGAGTCTCGCTATATTGCCCTGGGTAGAATGGCAGACATTTAAAAAACATCAAAGTTGCTCCTCTTTTGTCCCTCTGAATCTAGATCAGAAAAATGTTGCAGACTTCAAAGATATCTAAAGAACAAACAGTAATAAAACAACACAAGCAAGTGTGGTGGCAGGAACACCAGAGGCTAAACGAAGTCAGGTAAGAACTCGGGGGAAACCTCAGTAAAACGGGTAGGAATTACTGGAAATAATACTTATCTAGCTAGGTGTCCTATAATGTTCCATGATAACTAAATCATTACGATCAAAACTTAAAGTTATAATTTGAATGTGAGCTAAATCAAAATCCTTTCATTTCCTCAGCTCAACCTGAAATCCAGTGAATATACTAATGTGGCTTTGCTCTCCATGGGAAGGGGATAATCTTCTATATCTGCCAATCACTTATTCTTCTGCATTCCCACCCTCGTACTTCTATTTACTTAGGTTGGATGATAATGTCTTGGTTACATATTTTTCTTTGCTATATATTGGTAAACTCCTCAAGGGCAAACAATCCATTATATTCCTTTGAACATCAAAGGTTACACAAAAGTAGGTGTGTGAATGCTTTACCCCACAGATGACCAAAGGAACTGAGGAGTGCAAATTGTTTCCTGGTTTCTAGATATAGTTACATCGTGACTAACTTAATTTATTTTGGTTTTAGAATTTTGTTATTATTTCCAGCAGTCACTTAAAGATGAGTTAAAATGAAATAATGATTCTATGCTCGATATTAATTTTATCTGGCTAAAAAAATTTCAAAGGTCAAGGCAAAAAAGGAAAGCAGATGTGTTTCTCCTCCCATTTAAGGCATATATATGTGTTTTATTGATGGTGGTATTTTTAAAAATGTATATTTTAAGCATGTATTTTGTAACAAGAGAGAGACAATTTCTGTGCTCTTATTCTTAGTCTAGTTTCCAAATACCATTAGCGGGACTTTAGACTTAAGTACTTTCCATGTGGATAGGAGTTTTATTTTCTGGCCAATGATTCCTACGTATGAAATAATTGGAAATGGTTTTACATTATTATATAGAGTTTTACATTATTATATATTACATTATTACATAGAAAACCAAAATTATTCAGACTTTATCACCATACTTCTACTATAAATACAATTAAATTAGATCCAGCTTATCCCTCAAGAAGTCACATTTTGTTGAGAGAATGTTGGAGCCTATTGGGAAATGTTTTTGAAAATTTGCTTAATGTGAAACATGATAAAAAGGAAAGCTCTTAGGATGCTTGCTTTGTTTGTTCATTTGTTTACCTCTTTTTGGGAGAGAGTCTCACTCAGTCTCCTAGTCTAGAGGACAGTGGTGTCGTTATAGCTCACTGCAGTCTCAAATTCCTGGCTCAAACAATCCTCCTGCCTCAGCCTCCTGAGTAGCTGGGTTATAGGTGCACACTACTATGCCTGGCTAATTTCTGTGGTTTTTGTAGAGATAAGGTCTTGCTCTTGCCCAGGCTGATCTAAACTCCTGGCCTCCAGTAATTCTCCCACCTAGGCTTCCCAGAGTGCTGGAATTACAGATATGAGCTCCCAATCCTGGCAAGAAACTTTAATCACAATGCTTACAGAGGCAAGCTCAACAGTGAAAGAAGACACTGGAAAAAATTTTTATATCTTAGATGTTCCACTTTCTTCTTAATGTATATGTTAAGTTGTTCTTCAGCTAGGCAGAGTAGTCCTACACATATCGTTATGAAAAATAGTTATTTTGGCTGACCTGGAATGATACCAAGACATTTAAATAATAACAACCTTAATATCTTGAAACTTGTAAGGGTTGGAAATTGGACAAATAGAAGAATTTCAAGATGATTTCTGTGTTATTCTAGAATATGGGTCAATTTCAATGTAATTCAAGGCTAATTTAATGCTGATTTCCGTTCAGTGAAATTAAAAACTAATAGCAGTAGGCTGTCAGTTAGAGAGTTAGCTGGATTTGTGGAGAAGATAGTGCCACCAGCAAATTAGAAGTAAGTTAAGTTCTATCAGTGTTTGTCAACTTTTAAATACCGACATCCCCTTTTAAGAAGTGAAAGTTCTTACGCTTTATCATAAAAGACTCCATTTGAGAATCTCAGGCAGGCAGAAGATAAGGGCTTACATGACATCTAACTTTTGTTGGGTTGTTTGGTATGTGCCGGGCAACACATTAAGTCCTGCATATGCTGTTTCTCCTTTAATACTTATAATGACCCTACAGAGTAGCAGCATTGTTCTCTCAGTTTTATAGATGAGAATCTTGAGTCTCAGAGGATTAGAATTATTGTAGAAGACGAATAAGCTAGTCTGTGTGAACTGGGGTTGGAGCACTTGCACCTAACTTGTGTGATCCGTGATCTCGGAGTTGAGCGGCTTTTTCTTTTTTTTCACAGGGTTCCATTTCTATCACCTGCGATCTCATTGGTCTAGCCTTGGTATTTTGCCAGACTTTAGTTCTTTGATGTCTGTGTTAAGAAAATAAGACAAAATTTCCAAATGTAGAACTACACCCCTTTAGGACTCTGATATTCTTTCCCAGAGGCACTTATTCTCTTGTTCAGTTCTGGTACCACAAAGAACCCTTTGCATTTTTGTGTGATCATTTGCCTAGATGATGAATTAATCTACTCAGTGCCCCTCCCTGCAGGTAAACCAGTCTGGTGAGCCCTCAGGTGCCACTTTGGCACAGGGTCTTGTCCCCACAGGATGGTGTCAAAGTTGTAGAGAAAATCAGCCTCCTCGGAACATCATTGTTACCCAGAGCTTCTGTCTTCTGACAAGGCTGCAATGCTGTATTATGGCTTGTTGGGTGCTGAAAAGATGAGGGCTATAATGCAGATGAGGGCTAAAAATTTTATCTACATAAATGAAAATAATCATTAGAGTATTGTACTTGTTACTACTTTCTTAGTATCAGTTACTATTTAGTATCAGTTTAACAGCAACTTAGTATCAGTTACTATGTTATATCAGTTTAACATTGTAATAAATCAAAAACTCTTTTCCGACAAGATTGGGTGTTGCAGGATAGTATGGCTTCAAACTCTTTGATTTAATTGAATTTTCCATAAACAAGGGATAGACTATAATATTTTTGATGCTCATTAAGAGTTAATTATGATTCTACTCTAAAAAATGACTGTATTTGAACAATATAACAAAAGGCCACTAAAACCTGTTACTCTTATGAATGTAAAAAATATATATATACTTCCACTCCCATTTCCCTCATCATTTCTGAACTTTCAGAATAAGCTCCTTGTCAGGCCAGGTTTGCCTGATTCTTCCTCTTCCTCTTCCATTTCCGTTGCTCACCCTTCCTTCTAGCCCATCCTTTATTGTGCTGCCTTGGGAATCTTTCTGGAACAGAGATCTGAGCAGGTGAGGTCAGCTTGATGTCCCTCAGTGGCTGGGCATCAATGCTCTGGACTCTGTCCATATGCAGTGGTGCCAGGCCTGCTGTGTGCCGGCCTCCGCTCAGGCTGTTACTCACTCAGGCTGAGCCCGAGTCTCAGGGCCCTTTCTCTCTGTGTCTAGCAAGTACCCAGCCTACGTTAGGAGTTTAGTATATGTTCTGAACAAGTGAACGGATGACAAAACCACATTAGACCAAATAATGCTACTACCAGTTATTTTTAAAACCTATGTATATATGTTGGTGATTGTAAAAAATTGACCGAGACCATATCTATTTCAGATATAAAATGGAATCTGAAATGAAATCCGTTCTCAATGAAGAGAACATCGGAAATGAATGCCTTTGTGACCTTACAAATTTTGGTGAGTTTTTTTTTTTTTTTTAATCCTATTTTTCAAAAGGGAGTTTTGTTTTGAAGAATGAAAGTGGACTACACACTTCATGTTCTTCTGATATTTTAACTGCTGGGGGTTTTTTTTTCCTAAAAGAATCCAAAAATAAATCTGTATCCTAATGACCTGTTCTTGAAGAAACTTAAAATAATGTGTTTTCCTTGGTTCAATTTTGTTTCACCATAGAACAAGACTTATCAGAACAATGGTGCACATATCTTAAAAATGTGATAAGTCCCGTCCAGCAGCTGAGAGCAGATCTAAAGTACAGACAGCACCACACTTTACAGCATTCACACCCACGTGCTGCTGATTTTGACTCTGTGAAAGTATTAGAAGAGGTTAGTATATTGCCTTTATTTTCAATAATGTAATGTTCCATTTTTGTCCCAACTAGAACAGTTTGAGATAAGAAAAAACAAGAATGTCTTGTGTATTTAAATAAATACACAATAAAGGTCTCAGCAAATTCTGTCTACTCGATATTTTGCCTGAGTCTGTACGGGCACCCTCATTTCTCATCTGGAGGGTGACAGTGGCCTCACAGCCGGTCTCTGTGATTTCAGTCTTGCCCTCCTCCAGACCATTCCGGGATCCCACCCTGGTGCTCGGGGATCAGGCCATCCTGGTGCTGAAACGCCTGGGGGCTCCACTGGTGCCCGTGTGTTCCTGTCCATCCCACCCCCTTCCTGCTTCTTCACTCGCTTTTCCTTCCCCACCAAAGCGTGGAGCCACCTCTGCTGCCTTCTTTCTGTTCCTCCCATGCTCCAGGTGCCTTCTCACACTGGCTGTTTCCTGTGGCCCACTGATGGCACTTTCTGTCATCTGGATCTTGCTGAAATGTCTTCTTCTCTGGCAGGCCTTTACTGAGAAGCTACAGTCACTGCTTCTCGTGCCACCTCTGTTTGTACATCACCTGCTTCCTCCTGAGACTTTATTTATTTTTTGGGTATTAATTTGGTTTTGATTGGCTCTCCTTCAAAAAGCATAAGGTCCTTGAGTGTACTTGTGCTAAATGTAATAAAAAGTTAGATGATTTTTGTTTCTCTATTTTTCGGTTATTCTCTAACATTGTTATATTGTTTTCATAAATAATAATAATAATAAAAATGATAGATCCATGCCTAATTTCCATGCTGGAAATTAGAGGCAAAGATGCGAGGGAAGGAAGAGATGATTGAAGCAGAGACAGTTTGGTAAGTTCTCTGCGTTAGTGCAAACAGAATCCAAATGTGGGTTAAGAGTAGCTGTGACCATGCTCTATTTTCTGAGATCATCTTTGGGTTATGTGTCCCGAGGCCTCCCCGAGGCTCATTTGTGAGCCCTGCCTGGCCGGCATCTGTTTTTTTTTTTTTTTTTAATGGGGTCAAGTGTTAAAGCAGAAATTTATTAAAATCCATTTATATAGTGTTTTACAGACAAAAAAAATGTAAAGTCCTCAATGTTCAGGCAATTGTCTCTTTCCAGAAGTGCTTCATGAAATGGTGGATTTCTTTACCCTCCCCTCAATAAGATACTTCTGTTTATGCTCCTGAAAATGATCCATTTAATTACACCACCTTCCTAGGAAGAATCCCTTTGAGGTCCCAAAACTTCTGCAGATAATGAAGAGATACTAGCAGAGAACCTTCTCCAAAATGCAATGCC
>CAUYPK010041305.1:0-41322 GCA_963574355.1 Loris lydekkerianus
TATGGGGAAAGGGCCAAGGAAGGGGAAGGGAGGGGGGAGGTTTTGGTGGAGGGAGGGGAATGGGTGGGGCCACATCTATGGTGCATCTTAGAATGGGTACAGGCGATTGCACTAATGTACACAGCTATGATTTAACAATAATAAAAAAAAAAAAATAGCAAAAAAAAAAAAAAAAAATTTTTTTTTAAACTTAGCCAGGCATGGTGGCATGCACCTGTAGTCCCAGCTACAAGAGGCTACAGGGTTGAAGGATTACTTGAGCCTGGGAATTTGAGGCTGCAGTGAGGTATAGTGAGCTATGATAAAGCCACTGCCTTCCATCCTAGGCAACAGAGTGAGGGCCTGTGTCTAAAATATAAATACTTACTTACTTACTGAATGAATGAATGAATGCAGCCAAGTTTCCAGAGGAAGAAGGAATTTTGGTGTCCTGAGCAAACAATACTGGAGAAAAGTGCCTGAATCTCCCCCAACTTGCAAGTTTGTGAGTTCTGGATTTATTACCACACATGTTTTTTTTTTTTTTTTCTAAGCACATGTTGTGATGAATGTTTAACAGTGAACTCACGCTCACCATCAATCTCAGGGCTTGTATTATATTCCATATATAAACCAAACCCTAAAATAACATTGATAAGAAACATGAATAGTTTAAATCTCAAGGTTAGTCTCAGGAAAGACGTAATGGCAAAAATAATGGGGGTTGACAGTTCAAATTCTTTTTTAAATCCCAGTGTTTAGAAATACTAGACATTTTCCAATTAATGCTGGGAACAAACTAAATAACTTTAGAGGTTAGTCTGCTGTTGATCATTTGCTTTAAAAATAAAACCATGGTTCAGGAGGACGAAGGAGAAGGGAAAAGAATAATTAATAGCATATTCATTCATTTCGGATCCTGTTTATATCTGCATCTCGAAGGGACTGCATTTATTATTGTTTTAAACCAAGTTCCTCCCGTCTGTAGTAGAATCACTAATAGGGCTCTTTAATCTTTATTGGTGACAAATGTTTAAGTTTAAGTTGCTCATAAGTGCCTCATCAGAGGTGCTCAGGAGACACTTGTAAGGATGGACGGCAAGTTTTAAACATCTCTCTGTCCTTGTTTAGCCTTTGGCAAGTTGATTTATCTTTCAACATTTTGTTTTATTTTATTTCAAAATGGGTCTGGTACAAATAAACAATTTCCCGAGGATGTGTGAATTAACCGGTGGTTATATTAAAATGATGATGTGTTATCAGTACTAAGTCAAATTATGAAATTGCACCTTTGCAAAAATGCTATTGTGGGAATAAATGAATCCGAACATTGTATTTACAGAGTGATTTGCTTCTGAAATAGAATATTCATAATGGGCCTCAGCAGGCGACAACAAAGTGCCATCTTATCTCCTGTTGATAGACCACAATTTCAGAAAATTATTTTTACAATGGCATCTGAATAAGCTCCTTAATTTGAGACTGTTTTACAAATAGATACATAGCTTATTGCATAGCTTACACCCGCCTCTGAGAAGCACAGAGAGTAAGTTGGGATTCATTAACAAAATCACTGTTGTTCTTCCTTTGTATTTTTTTCAATGTGATTTCTATTCTTTACAATCTAATTCTAACAGTTCTTTACAATCTAATTCTAACATTGAACAAAAAGATACGGTAAAAGCTACCTTTGTGTTAGTGATCAAATCCAAGGTTAGGTTGATACTCAGGTTATCAACTGCAGCTAAATTACCCCTCAAACTTGGCCTGCAGCTCAAACCGCTCACTCCTACCTGGGAGTTCTGACTGCAAATGTTGTATACAACTACAGCAGAATCGGGTTGTTATTTCAGAGGAACACATCCCCAGTTCTTCTAAATAACTCATTAGCTGCAATGTGTTCATGGGTAAGACTAAGGTCTAGGTCAAAAAGTGAACAATTCCCTACAACAAATTTTCCCAAAGTAGAGTCTAAAACGTCTGAGAAAGTTTGGGGGTACAAAATGAACATAAAATACAAGTTTTGTATTGTATTGCCTATCTTTTGAAAGATAAGCAAGACGTAGGAAGAAGACAGTTGCAGAAGGCACCAAGGGGCTGGGCTGGAGCTTCTCAGATACAGAAAAAAAAAAAAAAAAAGAAAGCAAAATCATGGTTGAGGGGCTTGCCAAAGGCCAAAATAAAGACCTAGTGATCACGGTCATGGTCAACCATCAGAATAGACATCTTTGGACTGTGCTTCCCACAGGGGTGTCCAGCCTTTTGGTTTTTTCTCTGGATCACACTGGAAGAAGAAGAGTTGTCTTGGGCCACACATTAAATACACAAACACTACCAAAAGCTGATGAGAGAAAAAGAGAAAACAGCTCCGTCCATTAATTTTCGTGATATCTGCCACTACAGATAAGGCAAAAAGTCCTCATGTAATCTGCATGCAGCCCACATGGGTTGGACTCCTCTGTCTGAGTGGATGGCAAGAAGATTCCCTTGGAGAAAGGGAATTCTGTTACACTAGAGCCAAAAATAAAACAGACTTAAAGAGAAGAACCCACTCTACTCATTCTAGGCAAGGAAACAGAGGCCCAGAAAGATTCAACACTTGAGTCCACAGCTAACTATTTAGAGGCCAAGTGACTTCTGGAACTCGGGATCACAACACACACCCCGGGGGCATCACACAAGAAGTGACATTGTTCATTAAGTAAGTTTCTCACGAGAACCACCAACGTGGTCCACAAAGGACAGCCCAACTGAGACTAAGCTGGGGGGACCATCAGGTAGTGCTCCTTGCTCTGCCACAGCTAATCCTTCACCCTCCCGGAATGACTTTATCATAAAGCTCAAGACTTTATCATCTAAGTTATTTTGCTCTGTGGGTGCAGACAAACTAAGAATGTGGGGAGGAGGGAGTGCTCTCCATGTGTTTCTAGAATACGTAAGTAACAGAAACATTTGGGAATATCCCAGAAAAATAAGTGTAAGATTAGGGGAGGTATAGGCGGCCGGTTTACTTGATGCTGTAGGTATCACCATGCACCTGTTACTTCCTTGCCTTTTTCTCTTGGACTGCCATCAGCCCTTTGTGCCATGTGACCTTAAGAAAAGCCGAGGACACTGGTAAGTGGAAGAGGTGTGAGCCCAGGGAGCAGCAGAAACCCCTGGATGCCCACTTCTGAAATCACTCTCCCCCAGTATGCCTGGATAGCTCCATCTACCACTTTTCTAGGTAGCTTCTGGGACTTGTTATTTTTCCAATATAGACTAGCATGTGTACACCGTCCCGCAAGAAATGCATCTCACTGTTAACTTCTCTAAGGGAGAAGTTCCCTTTGTGTGTCTTCCCCAGCAAGCCCTGCTGTGAAGTTAACATGCGCATTTACTGGTGTTGCCAGCTGGAAGGGAAGCAGGCTTTATATGATTTGTGTTTAATTTATGTAAAGGTGGTTTGGATGTGAGCCCAGATGTGCATATACAATAGACCAAGTTTACAGAATTGTGACACAAAGTCCCAAGAGTTGCAGGGATGTCAGAGAACACTCAGCAATCAGGACATACACCTACAAGGTTAATACATTTTGTGCCTCTAACTCCAAAACAGATTATGAAGATGATGGTGAAACAGAGAGGAAAGCTTTCAGTCAAGTACTACTTTGGCATAGAATATATATCTATATATATATATTATATATATAGTTGAGATTTAGCTAAAGTTATTCAAATGTAGAGGCTTTTTAGAGAAAAAACATAAAGCTGATTTTGCTACCCAAGAAAATGAAGAGTTGACCACACAAATAAGAAGAATAACTGAGCATTTTAGAATCTAGTTAAGTCAAAGCTTTGCCCAAAGAGAGAAGACTTTGTCTTCCTGTGCTAGATAAGCACACTGTACGAGACTGGTCTGATGCCTATCAGTCAGTTTAATTCAGCAAGGATCAATCGAGCACCTATTATAGGCAAACCACTATGCAGTCTGTGAATATGGTATGTTCCCGTTGGGTGAACAGTAGAAGAATGTTAATGATTAGGGTACGATATGTAATATTATAAGGAACATGGATGGTACATAAACATGGTCCTAGGGGGTGTCACAGGACAAGGAACGAGAGACCACATTTAACTGGTAGCTGGTTATCTAAAATTGCCCTATGAAGGAAGCGTCATTGCAGATGGAACTGGGATGATGAGTATCACTTTTTTTTTTTTTTTTTTTTTTTTTGAGACAGAGTCTCATAATATCGCCGTCTGTAGAGTGCTATGGTGTCACAGCTCACAGCAACCACAAACTCTTGGGCTTAAGTGATCCTCTTGTCTCAGCCTCCCAAGTAGCTGGGACTACAGGTGCCTACCATGACACCTGGATATTTTTTGTTGCAGTTGTCATTGTTGGTTAGCTGGCCAGGGCCGGGTTTGAACCCTCCCACTTCGGTGTATGTGGCTGGCCCTGTAACCACTGTGCTACTGGCGCCGAGCCTGATGGACTTCATCTTAGCAGGGAGCCCCTACACATAGGCTTGGAGAAGCTGGAGTGAGTCTGAAGAACTACAAGGTGACCACCTTGGTGAGAATGCATAAGAGAACAGGAGACAATGCTAGAGAGACAGGCGGAGCTCCACTGGGGGAAGTTTAAGAAGCACAGATGTGAGGAAGAATGGGAAACTCTCATTAGAGGATAAAATGGCAGAAAGCCCCTTGGGCAAGGTAATGTAATAGTGCCAGGGTGGGTTAAAAAGTGTTAGCATTTGGGTGTTAGCAGTAGAAAGAAGCAGCAGAAGGTATGGGAGACATCAGAGCCACGTCACTTAGAAGCCTTTAAACCAACTAGAGTCTGGAGGGCAAACAGAAATCAAGAGATGTTCCAGAGTTTCAAATTAAGATAAACAGGAAATGAAGAAATCAAATCAGTTTGATTTCAAATCAGAAATCAAATCAGAGAGAGAGAGAGAGAGAGAGGAAGAGACGTCATCTGCATGGAAAGGTGTGAAGTTTGGTTTGTAATGTGTGGAATTAGTCAGTTATCCAGGTGACAACATCACCCAGAAAGAGCCTGGAAGTTTGAGTCCAGAGCTTAGATCAGTTCTCGGGTGGGCTGGGTATTAGTAGCTGGATCACAAATGTTGTCGAGGGGCTCTGCACCTCAGCAGTTAGGACACCAGTCATATACACTGGGGCTGGCAGGTTTGAAGCCAGCCCAGGCCTCCTAAACAACAATGACAACTACAACAAAAAACTAGCCGGGCGTTGTGGCGGGCGCCTGTAGTCCCAGCTACTTGGAGGCTGAGGCAAGAGAATCACTTAAACTCAAGGGCTTGAGGTTGCTGTGAGCTGTGATGCCACGACACTCTACCGAGGGTGACATAGTGAGACTCTGTTTCAAAAAAAAAAAAAAAAAGTTGTTCAGGGACTAGAGATTTGGGGCAGAGGCAAAACCTCGGCCAATGCCTGTATTTCAGGGTTGGAAGAGAAAGAGAAGTAAAAAAGATAAGTGGCCAGAGAAATGGGGAGAAAACCAAGATGACACAGGAGATGATGTCAACTAGAAAAGGAAAAAACCACCAACAGGAGGGAGTGGCCCATCGCGTGTGATGTTACCCGAAGGTTTAAGAAACCAGAGCCATAAAATGGGCCAACATTTGGAGCAGTGGGAGAGTCATTGGAGTTTATCATTTGAGCAAATGGTTTCGGTCAAGTGGGGAGGACAGAAATGACGCTGAAGATCGAGAGATTAACTAGAATTCTGGATTGGAGTGACCACTTTCAGCACCTTTCTGAGTTGTAAGAAAGAGAGGAGAGAGATGAAATATTTGTTTGTAGGGTAATAAGGTCCAAGTAGAGTGAAGACCACAACAGACACACCATGGAAGGTGAAGACCACAACAGTTACACCAAAAGGAAAGCAAATCCCTTCTGCTTGATGGGTCTCCCAGCCACACCTACAGCCATTTGAGATGGAAAAGAGCTCAGAGTACTTGCCAGTTGTGTGGGCAAAGTGAGAACAAAGGGTTAAAATAGTGATCCCTTCTCTGGCACAATTCCAAGGTCTTTCCTGCAAACAACTTTCTTGGTGTTAGCATTCAACCCCACGACCCCTTACTACCACTGCTGGAAAATCTGTCAGAACCAGAAAGGAGGGAAGGAGATATCAAAGTTCAAGGACCTGGAGGTAGTGGGGCAGACCACCAGTTTAAAAACATTTACTTTTTCCCAGCTGCCTTTCCCTGTGTATTTATGCTATAAAATCCACGTTGTTTCCTGTTTCTTAGAAATGAACATATTGATACTGTTGGGTTGAAGTGATTGGGAAGGACCAGCATCCACGTGGAATAAACACAAAGCTATTGGCCCCACCTTGCTATTTAACCATGTGCTTGTTTACAGTCTGAATAGACTGACTCTATTTACAAGTTCTCAGGCATGCACAGGAAAATAATTTTTTTTAAAGCCATTAATACTATTGTCATCATCAAGTTTGTTACACTGATAGCAACTTTGATGAGATTTTGCAGAAACTCCATGCATCTAGATTTTTAGAAGACCATGATTATGACACAGGTAACCAATTTGTTATAAGAACATTCAGAAATTCTTGTTGGCTGAATACATGCTGAGCACAGATGCTATCTCTATTGTGTGGCTATGCGTAGTGCTTTTGAAATATTTATAAGCGTCTCCTCCTAAGGATGCGGATGTTTTTGTTTACAGTCTGAACTTATTTTAAGGAATGATACCTCCGGATGTCCTTCCTGTTATAGTAATACCTAGGTTTTATTTAACATACTTCTCTTGTATTCTTAAGATACTTCCACACACATTATCTCATCAACACTGTGTTATTGACAGAGGCAGAGGAAGGAGAGAGTATTTGGTATGGAATGAAAGCTGTGAGTAGGTACAGTGTTAGTCAATCAGACTGGTCATGTTCACATCTTCTTGAGATGCACAGACTGACATTGTCAAAGACACCAGAATTAGCAGTGCCATCCTCCAGCCATTAACATAGGGGGACCAAGCCCATATGACCTGGCTCCTGTCTCACAGATGGGAACAAATGGCAGAGGTATAATTATAACCCACATCCCTAATTGTCTCCAGAATCCTTTTTCACAGGGAGCTGCTAACATAATCCCCTGACATCCAGAAATCCCCAGCCTGCATTAATGAACTAACACACACATCAGGTATGATGGTGTAACAACAGAAGAGGGAGATTAAGATATGTCTTAAAGCAGTGGTCCCCGACCTTTTTTGGTACCAGAGACTAGTTTCATGGAAGACAATTTTTCCCTGGACTGGGGTGGGGGTGGGGGGGACAGTTTGGGGTGATTTGAGTGCATTACATATATTGTGCACTCTATTTCTATTATTATCACATTGTAATATATAATGAAATAATTACATAACTCACCATATGTAGGATCAGTGGGAGCCTTCAGCTTGTTTTCCTGCAACTAGATGGTCCCATCAGGGGATAATGGGAGACGGTAACACCCAGAGTGTGTTGCTTATGTCCTCAGCTCCACCTCAGATCGTCAGGATTTAGATTCTCATAAGGAGCACACAACCTAGATCTCTCACATGCAGTTTACAGTAGGGTTCATGCTCCTATGAGAATCCAACGCTGCCTCCTATCTGGCAGGAGGAGGAGCTTAGGTGGTGATGCGAGGGATGGGGAACAGCTGTAAACACAGATGAAGCTTTGCCCCCTTGCTATTTCCCCACCACTCACCTCCTATGATGCGGCCCAGCTCCTAACAGGCCATGGACTGGTACTAGTATGTGGTCTGGAGGTTGGGGACCCACACAGGCTTAAAGGACCAAACCCGTATATTGTAATCATTACTCAGTAGTCTCCCCAGCCGTGGACAAAGAAATTGGTATTGGGATAAAGGGGAAGGAGAATGCAAAACATTTTCCTTGGGAAAAAAGAAAAAATTCCAATCAAGTGCTAAAGTGCTAAACAAAACCCTCTCCCCCTTCCCTCAGCCTGGGGTCATCACTCATTAAAAAATAAAATTATGAGCAGTGAAGAAGCTGCTGACACAGATATGGTGATATAAGGGGCACCCACAGAGCCAGGGCAGAAATAATATTCCAAACATCACGGTTAAGCTTTGCAACCTGGTCCCACAGTGTAACAATAGAAAAGAGAACATGCTGTATGTGTGCAAACAAACGCCTGCTCCGTGCTGCCCTGTCCCTGTACAACCCATCTGTGGCTTCTACCTGTCTTTCTGGTCATTGAAGGCTCCAAAATTTAAATTCAGATGTTTCTGACCAAGCTAGAGGTGGAAGAATGGATGTGGCTAGACTCCCTGAGTGGAGAAATGCATCTACCCGCCAGCCTCAATGACTGGGGAGTGAACATCCTAAGTCCTTTCCAAAAGGTCATCATTAGGACAGACCACCCACTTGAGTAGTTATCAAAATTTCCCCTTTCCCTCTGTCTTCATCCAATTTTGCTGGGCTCTTCCCATACTGTATAGTGGGAACCAGGACTCTGCTCAGGGAAACATTGTGTTTTTCACCTCACATAGACCCGATTTCAATTTCAATGAAAGTGACAGCTGTGTAATTAAACTAGTGTATATACATGTAAAGCACACTGCAGGATTCTGGAGCATAGAAATGTAAGTAAGACGTGCTTTCTGCCTTCACCAAGGACACGACCCAATGGAGAGACTTAGAACAAAGACCATATAGAAACAGATAGTGGGGAGGCCTCTAGAGTGCTCTAGGGTCAGACCATCAAATTAATCAAGACTTGTCATTTTTACTGGCAGCCTTTTTTTTTTTTTTTTTTTTTTTTTTGAGACAGAGTCTTACTTTGTCACCCCGTGACATCATAACTCCCAGCAACCTCAAACTCCTGGGCTCAAGCAATGCTCTTGCCTCAGCCTCCCAAGTAGTTGGGACTACAGGCGTCCACCACAACACCCAGCTAGTTTTAGAGACAGGTTCTCACTCTTGCTCAGGCTGGTCTTGAACTCCTGAGCTCAAGCAATCTTTTCCCCTGGACCTCCCAGAAGATTGCAGGCATTAGCCACCATGCCCAGCTTGACCGCCATCTCTTTGAATTGGATTTAATCTTTTAAATTTGAATTTAATCTAAAAACCCAAATTTTAATTTATCTTAATCATCTTCTCTGTGACCAAATGTGTTAACAAATAACTTCTTACTTTCTCAATTTATTTGAAAATAAACAGATATGAACCAAGATGAAAGAAAAAAAAAGTCAAACAGTGATCTTACATAGTCAGGGTTGCTACATCTAAAAACAACGTGATTCCTTAGAGGACCAAGTCAGCCTTGGTACTACTGAGGGTGTGGAGCCTCGTGTCCTCTTTTTAAATCTTTGAGTCATGAGTGTGTTCCTTTTTCTTTAGATGTAAGAATTTAGTGCCTTTGAATTGTGGGAAATTATCTACATAAGATTAAGGTTTTTGACCCCATCTTAATGTTTTCCTTAGCCATTTCCTGGGTTGCTTATGTCCTATGTCACAGCGACCCGAATCGTACCCTCTTAAGGTTGGAGAATCAGACAAGGACTTGGGATCGTGATTCTACTGAATGGCCTTTGCCATCTCTGGTTGTCGTAAAGAAATTTAACAAATTGAATTAAGTGACAGTTACATTCTCTTTCAGCCCCTCACCCTTGGACTGGAAGCTCTCTCTGTGACAAGCCAGGTTATCACAGAAGCAACAAGCAGCCACCTCCAACCTGGAGGCTGCTTGTACAAAGTATCAGCCCAGATAAAAACAAAATACTCAGGAGCATCTGTGTCTTCTCAAAAAACACTCTTCTTTTTCTCCTAGGAACCCAGTGCCTGAGCAGACATTCTCCCTTTAACCCTTGCAGAGCCACTGTGGCAAATACAAGTACTGAAATTTTATGAATGAGGGAGCAGTGAGAATAGCACTTGTCTTATATTTGCCTAAGATCAAGTAGAGGAGTAGCCCTTGGAAGGAAATACAGGCTTTTTACTACTAGGCCTGAGACACAGTGGCTCAGATGGCTGGACATATCTCTACGCCCTCTTACACAATTATATAAATTAAACCCATGTGCTGCCCGGGTGTCAGGCACCAAACAAATATCGCATTTATACACACTTTGTGCTTTCAAATTCCATCAACCAAAGGGACCAGTTTAGATATTTGATGCCCTCCCCCCGACTTCCACCCCTAAATTAAGGCACGTTTTTATAGAGTGGAAGATGGCCAATTGGTTAGAAGTTCCTGTGAATAGTTTTCACAAATGCTTACTTCATCTGAACTCTGAGTTCAATTAGTTTTCCCCACAGAATTAATTCTTTTATGTTTTAGCTTTTGTGTGAGGACGTTCCTAGAAGAAAATAAGGGCTGGGATAAAAAGTAAGCTGTCAACATGTCATAAGAGTTTTCTCATTCAAAAGGCACATCTAGGCTGGGCAGGGTGGCTCATACCTGTAACCCCAGCACTCTGAGGCTGAGGTGGATGGATCACTTGAGTTCAGGAGTTCAAGGCCAGCCTGAGCAAGATCAAGATCTCATCTCTACTAAAAATAGCTGGACATTGCAGT
The DNA here is from genome assembly GCA_963574355.1 of Loris lydekkerianus. Lineage (NCBI taxonomy): Eukaryota > Metazoa > Chordata > Mammalia > Primates > Lorisidae > Loris > Loris lydekkerianus. Next base: position 10,537 of record CAUYPK010041305.1, read on the forward strand.
GGGCAACCTGTAGTCCCAGAATGCTGAGGCAACAGGATCAAGAGTTTGAGGTTGCTGTGAGATATGAAGCCACAATACTCTACCCAGGGCCACACAGTAAGACAAACAAACAAACATCCCCCCAAAATAAAAGGCACATCCCAAGTGTGCCTTCAATCACAAAGAGGGAAAGATATTTGGAGTAGCCGCTGAGTATTTGGGCTCTGTTCATTTGACTTTTCCAATCCTCAAGGCTGTCATCTGTAAAATGGGATGGCAGAAGATTAAGTGGTATCATGTGCATGGTGGGTTTAGCCCCATAGGGGGCACACACTAAGGATGGAATAATAACTAGCAACAATCAGTCTTTTCCAAATGCTCTATGATTATCTAAATTAAAATACATACTGTTTTCCATAAAGCAAGTACTTTGTTTCAGTCTACAAGGTCGGACAATTAAGCCTGCCAGCTCATCCTAGAAAAAGTGCTGTATACCTCACTGGTAAATATCACTGCAGTCACCAGATGCCCATGGGGAGTACTTCAAAGGTGACCCTAGTGATACACAGCAATGAGTTCATGGACTTCATTTTTGGACACTCTAAGTGATGCTCTAAAACACAAGACTAGAGTGAGGCACTTGTCTGGGATACAAAATGCTAAAATTCTCGGTAGAGATAAAGGGTATTTTAATATAACAAAAAATCACAAGGAGAAAAGGAATGTTGACCAAACAGGATCCAGTAATACAGCCCTGTGTGACGAGGAGGAAAACCATGTTGTAAGGCAAAAAAGTCTCCTTGGTGAACTTGAACTTTTTTTAAGGAATTGAGTGGACAGAAACCAAAAGATGGGTTTATTTGTTTTTTTTTTTGGGGGGGGGGGTGTTGCCTCTGCTTCTCTGCAGAATCTGGTACAGTTCTGAATGAATGCACTTCCCTGTCTAGGCTGTCTGCTAAGACTCTGAATTGTTGCAACTAGAAGATAGTCCTGACTGACCTAGATACCAGGCACAGGCCAATCAACCCCAGCAGAGCAGGAGAAAGCCTCTTTCGAGGTGCTACGTACTGCCAAGTCTGACTCTTACAATCAAGATTGATTACAAACACCCAATTAACAGACATTTGGAACCTGATCCGAACACTAATTTTGTCTCTTGTTCTCTCAGCTTAATTATCAGCCTTGATGAATACTACCACTGCAATTAGTTAAGTTTATTTTTTAGTCTCCTTTACACGCACATATGTGTTTGTGTGTGCTTCTGCTAAAAGCGTGTCAGCATGCACGTAAGTATGAAGTTTTATGCTGTAAAAAAAAAGGGAAGAGAGTGTGGCTGCCGCTGAAGGCATATGTCTCCCTTGGATCAATTCTTCAATGCCAGCTCCCCAAAGTGAAATCTGGTTGGAAATGCCAAGCACATGTTGATTCAATTTGATAAGATTTCAGCTAACCTTCTCCTTTAGCTCAGAAAGGTTGCTTCTTTCAAGTTACAGAAATGTCTAACACAAAACAACTTTGTAATACTCAAAATTCATTAGGATACAATGTGATTGTTTATACTAAGTAATAATAGGGAAAATTAATTTTATTAAACACATGAGGTTCTGTTCAAATTCAATCAGTGCTAATGGGGAAAGAAAATAATAAAAAAAAAGAAAGTAGATAATTATCTGCCTGAGTAGTAACCCAGGATGCTGCTGGTGGCAGCAACAACGCCGGCCAGCAATTGCTCTGACAAGGGGTCATTCTCATCCACCCAGTAGGTTTTTAATGGAGTTGAGCTTGGTGGTGGCACTTCCCACATTGTTCACATTGGGAAATCATCCAAGATCAAAACCAGAAATGAAGAGATGAAGAAAAGTAAAGCAAAGGAGGCTTTTTATGAATTTTCCCAGCATATTAAACCAGACCCCAGATTGAAAACTTTGTGTCCACTTTAACATAACTACAATGTGGGAAACAAAGGCAAGATACTTCTTCAGCAGCCACTGGGGGGAAAAAAATTACAAAATGCATCAGTAGCACTTTTCTTTTTGATTAGAAAGGGGTATAGTACACATTTTTCTATCTCTTCTCCAAAGACTATCTATATCCAAAGGATAGTACTTACAGACTTCTAAGATTATAGTTTAGTTTTGTCTGATTTTTAAATTTATGAAAATGGAGTCATACAAGTTGGGACAACCTAATTGGACCCCTTAGGGTAAAAGTTAGTCACCAAAAGTGGACATCAAAGGGCTTCTAGGAAGCTGGAAGTGTCTGTGTTCTGGACTGGCTACGTGGACGTGTTTACCTTGCAAAATTTTGTCAAATTTTGCACTTAGGTTGTATAGTTTTCTAAACACATGTTATAATTTAACTAAAAGTATGAATACTTGTATATTTCATACAGAAAGTGGAGAAGCACTTTGGCTTAAAATATCCACTGTTTTCCATAAACCCAGGTCTTTGTTTTAGCTTAAGTGACACTTAGACATGAGACTAGAGTGAGACACTTGCCCCAGACACAAAAAGCCAAAAGTCTTAGTAAGTGAGATAAAGAGTATTTCAATGTAACATTTAAAAATAATTAATGCAAAAAAAAAAAAAAATGGGTCATGCTGGGCTAAGCAACATAAGAAAAGGAAGAATCAAAACAGAAAACATCACTCAGAGAAATAAAAAAATGGAATTTACATTCTAAAAATTGTCAATAATGACCATTGTATAATTAAATCTGTAGGAATAATCAGATTTGAGAAACTAAAGACAGGTTCATTTTCATTCATCGAGTTCATGGTATATGAGAATAAATGAGAATAGTAATGGCTCAAAGTTTGTAATAACTTAGATAACGTTAAAAGTAGCATTAGAGAAATGATGTGTGATTTATTCCTACCAAATCCCCAAACTTGACCCTTATCTATATTTAATTATAATTTCACTGTGATCAAACCTCATAGGAAGTTATAGAAGTGAAATATTCCTTTCAATGCACTGAATTCGGAAAAACACACCTATTGTTGGTTACACAAAGAAGAGATTACAAATCTAAATTACAGAGGGAAAAGCATCTATGCTACGATATGAAACAGCCCTGTCAAATCAGGATCGCAGTCAGGATCTTGTTAGTAAGAAAACCACTACTGGGCTTTCTCTCCACAACACTACAACCTTTTCAGACTCTTTTCTGGAGCTTCACATTCATTTTCTTAATGTTTTTAACCCAATGTCTGTGAAACATTTATTGCTCCCCAGATGAAGACATCTGATCTGAATGTAACCACACACCTCTTTGCTCAGCGGTATTTGTCACAAACCATTATAAATTATCATGCTGATAATTTGCATTGCTGGGAAACTGGAAAAGTTTCATAAATTCTGACTACCATATCAATGACATTCTTGTTTATTACATAGATATAAAGTTTTATGAGATTCAAGATGTCTGCCTTACCACTGAAGAAAAAAGTTCAGTGGTGTGAGATCCAACTATTTCAATGTCAAGACTGGACACCATCTACAATGTACAATGAACATTTCTTTTGGGGAACTCTCAGCCGGTCACTTTGTTTCCTTCTTTTTGACTTGTAACTGTGCTTTGATCCTTCACAAGGGTGCAGGATTCTCCCGGTGCCAAAAGGAGAAATCATCCTTCTTTCCCTTCCTTCAACACCTTCTCTCAGAACATTCTCTGGAGTCCTCTCTTACATCAACATAACAATAAAGTCATAGGCATGGGCAGCTAGAAACCTGGCCTTATGTTAGCCCCATAGACCCTAGTCAATGGTTCTATCGATTGATTGATTTACACCACACCTTATTCAATAAAAGAGTTCAGGGGTTTTAGTATTATGGTTTTGATGCATGTATGTAATGAAACGTGCTTCAAGTGTACCATAAACACAGATTGTTGCATTTTAAAACTACAGGGGACAACTCATACATATATTTTCTCTATGGAAGTATCCCTCCTTGACAGCTACTGTAAAAACTTAACACCCATTTTGTAAAGTTTGATCTGTAGTTTACTTAGGAACTGCGTCAATCTTAGTGCTATTCACATGAAAAGTTGTATACTTTTTTTTAAAAAAAAAATGATTTTTTTAATCCAATTATAAATAAAACAATAAAAATCTAAATAAAAAAATTCTTCCTACCAAAACTATTTGGCTGGTCCATGAAATTACTTATCCATCCCTTCATCCTCCAAAAGAAAATTGCTTACTTGGGTCCCAAGGATGTTTCTCAATAAGCAAATGTTCTACGGCCTTGATTTCCAGAAAATGGTGAAAGTTGACGGTACAAATACTGACGATTTCAAGAGAGAATGAAGAGTGTATTATGTGTGAATCATCCCATTACTGGATCAATATATTTAGTTTGACGCATGTTTAGTTTCATATTTTTAAATGTTCTAACAATCACTACGTTGTTAAAAGTATCACAATAATGATAACTTATTTGGAGGAACACTTTTAACTTTTCAAAGGGATTTCATATCTGCTCTTTCATTTTTTTCCTACTGGTAACCTTACAACACCACTACAGCACATATTTTTTACTGCCAATAAACAGATAATGTAGATAAAACAGGAAATATATTAAATATTTCAAATAAAATGAGAAGTTTGTTCTTAATAGGAGTGACAATTAAGTGCTTATCAGCTCTCTGAATGTAGTTTGCCATGCCTAGCTTTTCGTCACCTAAAATCTACTTTTGTAAATAGCCTAAAAACATTACAAAAAAAAAAGCCCAAAAAGAAAACTATGTTTTTAGTTATCTAATACAAACTTTGAAGTCTATGAATTTGATCTTCAAAGATGGTCTAGTATTTTCCATTTTTTTTCCCTAGGGAATTCAAATCACTCATAAATTTTAAAGTGTGGATTTTTCTCATAGTCTTTACAAAAACAGGTAATCACTGTGCTACATTTGTAGAATAACAACTGCAACCTTTATAATGACCAGGAGTCGGATGGATCAGCCTGGAAAGATAGCAAAGGCAGTGTCTTAAGTAGATCTTACATCTTTCTGGAATTTTTCATTGATAAAAAGATCAGATAGCAGCACTTCAAAACATGGCACAAAGACATTTTCCATGGGTCTAACCTCCATTGACTTTGTCAAGCTAAACATACCAGCCTTGCAATGCTGGCCAGGAGAAGCCTCCTTCACAGAGAGCAAAGCCTCAGGTAAGACAATTGAGAGATCACCTTACTCTAGACTATGGAGTCTATAGCATTTAACAAACAAACACCTTGCCATCATTAAGATTGTTATAGAAACAATCTTCTTGGCTATGTCAGTTTCCTGAATACCTTGGTAATACCACTAAAATTGTCACTTCCTATAAATTAGAAACATCTTGTATCTTATCTTTAAAGAAGGAAACCAGCTAAAGAGGTGCTCCTATCATTTCACCAATCCTAACCTCACAAATAATTATTTAAGGTTTATAGTGCACCAGACAGTGTTGTAAGCACTTTACACATACAACTGGTTCAACTGGCTTCCCTTCTTAAACTTTTGTTCCAGCTGCACACCAGAGCTGCCTTGCACCAGCTCCTAAGAACCAATCCTGCACATCTCTTTGCAAGTTTGTGCACAGTGACATCACACGAGTAGTTGGAACTTGGCCATGGTGGTGATATTTACACCATGGAAATTAGCAAATACTACAAATCAGGACTTGGCCCACCACCAGCTCCCCAGTCAGTTGTTGAACATTTACCAGTACACCATTGCTAACAACTCGTGATTATTCTGAATTCTTTAACTATTACATTAAACATATACATAGCTACAATTTCCAAATCAGGAATCAGTAAACATGAGTTTATTGAATTCTAATAGCACTTTATTTTTTGGAATAATGTGACTGCTTGAGTACGTTTTACCAGAGTTTCTTAAAAATATCTCCTATAGCAATTTTAGCATTGTCAAAAGGCAGTAATAATAATTAAATTAAATCAAATAGAAAACAAGTCTCCAGATGGTCTAGAACATCACCACCATAAAGAATGTTAGTAAGAAGGAGGAGGAGCAGGAGAGGAAGAGGAAAAGGAAGGAGAAGAAAGGAAAGCCCACAATGAACTCCCTGTTTCCTAGCAGTCACGGGACACTTCAATGGAAACCTTCATACAAGATTAAAAAGTCAATGCCCTAAAACACATTCCTGAATCACAGAACAAAGATTAAACTGGAATTGGCATAATTTTATTGCATTGTAATATATGCTGATTATTAGGCAACTGATTATCAGTCTATGAATTTATGCTAATTCTCTAGGCACCAAAATGTTGAATTAACCAGATGACCTCATTTCCCTGACAATGAAAAGCTAGTCTACTACGCCAATTCAACGACGCCAATTCAACGGGTTGTTGAGCACTTCCCTAAAAGAAATAAGTGTGCACAAATAGACTATCTTCAATAATAAACATACTTGCAAAATAATGTTTAGGTCCCACGGAAGTGGTAGAGTACAGATAATTGTATGCAATTATATTAAACTGATTCATTTTAAAACTTGGGGAAAATATCCATCCCTGAGAAACCATCAAAAATAGATTTAAATACATTATTTGCCTTTTATAAAACTATTTGTATATATAAACTTAATTGAAGATTGATATTCAGTTTCACTGCTACATGCAATGTGAGAATATACTTTCCAAACACCATTTCTTTCAAATAAAGCAAGGAAATGTAATTTAGGCCATCTCTATAACTGCTTCATAATAATGAAATCTGGCATAAATTGATGCTTAATAACTTAACAGTAGAAGGAGATAGCAATGCAAAAGCAGATAGATGAAACTATCTGATTTATATTTGAGTTCCCAATGTATTCATTGTGCCTTAACAATTATATTTGAGTTCCCAATGTATTCATTGTGCCTTAACAATTCTTTTTTACCATCTTTCATAAAAGTCTTTTAAACAGTATTCTACCGTAAAAAAACCCTCTCATCTGACTTGCCCAACAAGGCTTGTTTTTATTCAATGATAATTTGCTTTTACCCTGTCAAAGTCTAAAAGATGAATACAGTTCTTAAAACAGAAAATGTAGCACAGATTTGTTTCAAAATATCCAATTTCACTATCTGAGCATGCAATGTATGTTAGTGACTCTGTTTATTTAATAAAAATGCAAGTGAGAATTTTCATTTCTGGGGTCTTCCCCTTTTTAAGGAAGAAGAAAGAAACATATATACTATATGAATTTCTTAACAAAAAAAAAAAAAAAAAAAAAAAGAGTTCCAACCCAAAAGTGTTAACAGGAAAAGAGTATGAGAGGTTATACATTTAAATATAATCTTCCTGGTTTTGGGGGAACTCAGAAATCACTTAATGTAATTTAATTTCCATACCATTGACAAATGATCTGGCAGAGACTGGAATCCCTCCTGGATCCATCTATACTCCACATTGAACACACGCCTTTCCCCCATAGACAGGCGTGACCACTAGATGGTGCTGTGGTGCCCTGTTCAGATACATTCCCACTTACTTGCAGTCTCTGTCCTCCAAATCAAAGTGAGGGTTGAAGTTGATCATAATTCTCTGGGATGGATCCGGAGCCCGAATCAGCCATTCACATTTTTCACTTGGGTGATAAGAATGAGGATAACCAGGAGACGTAAGGTACCCGGGGTTTTCAATCTTTATAGTATCGCCACATTTATCTGCAATAATAGTAATAAAGATTTTAGTAGATCTTTCCCTGACAACCTGTTAGGTTTTCCAGCTCTCTCTATATAAATTAAACATTTCTTAACTTTTTAAGGGAAACTCCAAGAGGTCCCCACAAGTCCCTCATGTGGCACTGAGAGAAAAACTCCCTCCCCTCCCCCCCAAAAAAACCAAACCTCTCCTTGAACGCTGGCTCAGGGAGAAGGCCAGCTGAGGTCTGAGATGACTCTTCTCCCACCCGCCGAAGTTCTTTCCCAGGAAAAAGGTCTTCTAGCATTAAAAACATTAAATCCCTCAATTGATGTTAACATGGTCCCCTGGGAGCTTCTGCTAGACTTAATTATCCCCCAAGAAGTGTAATCACATTAAGTAGCAAGTTCTAAGTAGAAAGTGACAGAAAGAAGCTGTTGGACCCTTGTGTTGCTTTTTGATGATAAGCCTGGTCTATGTCATTGATCAGTGGGGATTGTCTTTGATTGGCTTAAAGCCAAACTTTTTTTTTTTTGTCTTTGTTTTATCTGCCCATAAATCTAAGTGATTTTGAGTTATCTCTGCTCTTGAGATCCAGATCAACAGAGAACAAAGTATATTTGGTGAAGCAGAAATAATTCTGCTTTACTTCTCCAAGTAGAGTTGCTCAGGCTTAGAGATCAGATCAAAGCAACAGTGCAGAAAGAAAAGTAAACAGCCACATGGCATTAATTCTAATGATCTAAATGTTGGGTGAAAAATAGCTCACCACACAGATCTGGGTATCACATATGGCGAGCCCATTCTCACATTCTGAGAAAGACAACCTAACTAGTTTTGAGCTGTCCCCCCACCTCTAAAAAAATGCTGAAGTGAGTCACTGAGAGCCAAACAAACCAGTCTCTGGCTGCTTTATTGTTCAGCATAGATTCTCATTGTCACTTTTTATGATGGATTTTATACTGGAGAGCTTCAGTCTGAAATGCTGCCACATTTATTGATGCTTAATTTGGGGCAATAAAAATTTGGTGCATAAACTATGTAAGAGGAACAGGTATGAAAGCAGTGAAATATGTAAGCCTATCAATCACAAATTTTCAGTAATGGTATATATAGATTTTAATATCGCATCTAATAGATTCCCTGTGGAAAGAGAATAGCATTCTTTGCTCTCAGCACGAATTTATAAATCCACAGAATTTTATTACAGGAAAACCAGGTCAAATGGAAATGAAAGATGAAGTGCACATCAAAAATGCATAAAGCTACATGCATTACAGAAATCATTTCCCATAAATTAAGAAGAAGACAATATAGATTATATTGGCTTTTTTTTTTTTTCAATTTTTTTAGATGTTTTCTAACTGTTTCTTAGGCCAGTGGTAGTTTTATACTGTTTCCTTTGCACTGGCTTATAAAAGCTTAAGGTTTGCCAAGAAGAAATGATGTTGCAACCAGAGTTCAAAATCTTAGCTAATAATCATATTGGACTCTGTTAATGTGATTCTACTGAGACTCATGCGTTATTTTAAATGTACAGAAAACTTGGAAAGTGACCTGGTCTCATTAAGTCTCTTCCAGCTCTGGACAAACATCATGGCAGTGTCTGGCATCTGTTAGAGGAGTGAAATAAAACAGCACTGGGTCTAGTCACTTGACAGAGTCACTTCAGAAGACATTTAGGTGGACTTGGTACCACACCAGAGCTCTTTAATCTGTGACTTCTGAGAAAGTGACAGTGTAATAAGATAATGTGAACTGCTAGACTCCCTGGCTCTGTTAAATCTCTCTAACAGTTGATTAGGAAAGAGCAGTTTCTAATGACTCTGGAACATTAGTCCTAAATAAGGTTAATGAATTAATTTAGCAGACACTGGTACTTGGAGGCAGTGGACATGACTTTAAGAGGTCTGCCTAGTTACGGAGGCATTTACTGGCTCTGGTCACTTCAAGCATAGCAACACGGCTTTACCTCGTTAAGCTCATCAACCGAAGCTCAGATTCTCAGCATTCCCCAGATTTCTACTAAGGAAATGAAGAAATGTTTGTGTGTGTGTGTGTGTGTATGCATGTCTATGTATATGCATATATTATATGTGCATATAATACATCATATGTATCTGTGGAGTTTACAACCTAACGTCTGAAAGCGTTTCAAATCCATTCTGTGAACTCCCCTACTCTGGATTTAAACTCAGGAGTTGTGGAAGACAGAGGTTACTGCAATTTCTAAAGTCTGACCACTTGAGCTCTTTCATTTGGAAGAGAATGCTATTCCAGTCCCTGCCAGAGTATAGAAAGATGTCACCAACCCAGGTTCATTAATAAACTGAACTCTGCATTCACAGTTCTGTGTCTATGCTCTGCTTCCCTGCCAGACAGCAGGAAGATGCCATCAACTCTGGTTCATTAATAAGGTGAACTCCACGTTCAACAATTATTTTCCTCTATGTTTTGCTGCTGAGTGTATCTTTTAGAGAACACTGCCTGGTAGCTATTGAGGAGGAAAAAAATCTGTTGCTTAAATCATAAAGCTTTGAAGCACATTAGAGAGATTAACTTCCATCATAAAGAGGTGATTTAAATTCCTGTTGGTATGAACCCCTGCACTTGTGGTTTCTTATTAAAACAATATACCACGGTAAGTAGGGGATGTTCTTTTCTCCTAATTACCTTGATTGAAATCTAAGCCATACAAAAGTAAATATTTGATCATTAGTTAATAACAATTGATGGTGACTTACTGTAAAGCTAATTGCAGACCCTGGCCATCATCTATTTACAGTGTAAAGTTAAACATGCCTACAGACCAGATCACATTTTAAAACACATTGTTTAGGTTACATGGTACTGTTTATGTGCCAGAACAGCTTTTTATTTACTTAACAGTGAGTGGTTTTAAAAGCTAAGTGGAAGCTGCAACCGGGTTAGGGATTTTCAGATATCTGGGTGCCTTGCCCTGTATATGTCAGGTCCCTGTATTGACACTAGGCAACTTTCATTCATACTCCAGATGGATCAGGGACGATTTACAAAGGCGGGGGAGGGCGGAACAGCAGCCACAAACCGCTCTCTCTCTTGCAGTCACCCACCAGTGGAAACAGTTTGGGGGAGCTGGGAGGAGAACCAGGAAGTAAGTTCTCCCAGTAAAGTGTTCATTAACTTTCAACAGCCATCAGATTTTTGAAAGGGAGTCCTACCTAATTGCCTTTGGGAGGAAACATTATTAAGGTAATTGGTGTGCTGATCTGGGAAGGAAGGCAGCTCAGCCTCGTAACTGAGGCAGGAAAAGCCCCTCAAACCAAGTTCAGGAGGGGGCGCAAAGATCTGAAAGCCTCCTGCCCTAAGCCGGCTGATTTTATTTCCTTATTTCTTCTCCCAGATAAAAGTTGCCTTCGCCCGGGAGGTCGGGTCATTCCCGGGCTCTCCGCGCGAGCCCCCGCGGCCGGGGCGGGAAGCGGAGCCGCGGCAGGACTCGGGCAGCCGGAGCCCCGGGGCGCCGCGCTGTCACCGCGCCTCCGCCTGTCACTTACCGCTGCGGAAAGCGCCGGCCAGGGCGAGGGCGAGGGCGAGCGCGGCGCAGAGGAGCGGCAGCTCCCTCTCCATTCTCCCTGCGCCGGGTCCCCAGGCAGACGCGGGAGATCGAGGTCGTGCGGGAAGGAAATACGGCCAGGAAAGGGGAATCTAAACAATCCCAAGCGCTCCAACTCCGCCTCGAGCTGTAAAATCCTCAGTCCTCCTCGGAGAAAGGGAAGCAGGGAAGCAGTGCCTTGATCCGAGAGAAACGCTTCTCTTTTTGTGTCTCAAGTCGCCTGCATCCTGTCATTTAGCTCCGGTTTCCTCTCCCTTTTCCCACACTTGTTCCTCTTCCAGGAGCCACTGCCCGGGCCATGTCTCAAAAAAGGGGGGGGGGGAGGAAAGGAGTGGGAGGGGTGGGAGGGAGGGAGGGAGGGCAGCACGCACTAAAGCCAATTTCCAGGAAGAAAAAAAAAATCCGGCTTGTTTCTGGACCCGTTGGAGCCGAGGAGCTGGCGCCCAGGGGAGGTCCGGGTGTCTGCAGGAAGGAGTGGAGCGAGCAATGAAAAGAGGAGCGCGAGGCAGAGGAGTTTCACCAAGTGCACCCCCGCCTCCGCACCTCCTCCGGCCTCCCCCACCCTCTGGAGCCCTTCCCTCGCTTCCTCCCTCCCCTCTCAGCGCAGAGGCTCGCTGGTGATTGCCTGACAGGAGACAGGGAGGAACAAGTTTCCCTCCGAGTGCTTTCCCCGTCCGTCGGTCTGTCTCTCTCTCTCTCTCTCTCTCTCGGAGGCCCTGCTGGGATCTCCACGCGAGGAAAAGCGCTGGAGGTCTGCGCCCAGGGCGCGTGGGGTGCGTCTTGGAGGACAGGGCGTTGGGGTCTGTGCCAGCCTCAGGGTCGGGCTACCCCACCTCTCGTGCTGGCTCTGGGGCCCCAGGGGGGACAACTGGGCAGCTCCGGGAGGCGAGGATCTCCACCGCTGCTGAGTGCGGAGCGCCCGGGAGGTGGCGGTTGCCTCTCGCCACTTCAAATCCCCGGCGGGCCGGTGCCCAGTGGCGGCAAGAAGCGCGGTATCACCTCTGCCACTCCCCACCGTGCCAACCCGAGACCTGTGACAGAGAGCAGCTGGGCGTCTCTGGACGCTCCAGGCGGGGGCTGGAGGGCCAGGGGGAGAAAGCAGGACTGGAGTGGGAGACGTGGGGCACTGCCGGACTAGGGGCGGCAGCGTCGCTGCGCTGTAAATCACAGGCGGGTGAGGCTGGGCTGCAGCCCCACATGGCCTCCCTGGCCAGCACCACGGCGCGTGGCTGGGCGCCAGTCGCGTCCGGGTGTCCTCCGCGCGCGCGCCGTGGGCATTATTGTTCGCAGAGATTTGGTGCCCTCTCTTCTGGGGCAGAAAGGAAGCCGGAGGGTGGGAGGCGCTGCGCCTTCCAAGCTAGGGGGCAGCCTCCACCCGACCTCGCCCAGCTCTGCCTCTGGCCCAGGTGCTGGGGAGGGGATGGAAAATGAGGGTCGGTGGCCCCAGTTTGCGTGCATCCCCTGGGAGGGGGGAGAATGGCGGGGGAGGGGATGCTGAGTGCAGGGCGCTCGCAGTGGCCGCTCCCGACAACTGGCGATTGTGCACGTGTCCTGGAGCTCATGTCCACCCCACTGACCAGGGCGGCGAGTCCTTAGCCCCAAGTGCGGTCCGCAAAGGCTTTCTGAGAACTGCCGCAGGAGGCGTGTAGGGACACGACGAACAAGGACGTTTCAGGGAACAAACAGGTTGCGGCCACGGACCGGGCCCTGGGGAGGGGCCAAATGCCCAAGGACCACCTCCCAAGGAGTTTGTGGAGAAGGTGAAAAGGTCACACACCTCCTGGGAATTAGCGTTTGCATATGCACCGCCAAAGCACAGCCTGATTCCTACCTGGCGCAAAGAGCTGGCACAGGAGAGTTAGGAATGTTGGCAAGAAGACTTGGTCAAAGGTTTTGGCTGAAGAACTAGCGGCGGGCAGAGAGAAAGACTGCAGCCCAGGGCGCGCGGGCCCCAAGCAAGGGCTCGGCGCTCTGGGGTCCCGGCTGGGCGCGGTGACGCGCGCCCCTGGGGTGCATACGGACCCTGGGCAGTGCCGAGGTGCACCCCCGGGGCCAGCAGTCGCCACCCTCTTGCTGCAGTCAAGGCTTCCTTTTCTCCTGCCCCCACCCCTGGGCCCCGCGCCGCCGAGCTGGAGAGCCGGTCCCCCGGGCACCGCGAGCCTGCCCTGCCCCGGAGCACTTCCCTGTTCTCTCCAGCTTCTTTTTTCTCTGTTCATGGACCTCTGGGAGGCGCAGGGTGGGAAGGAGACACTAAAAGCCCGGGAGTCCGATGCCTGGGTAGAGCTGAAGGAGCGGTTGGGGGCTGCGGGCCAGGCAGGAGGAGAGGAGGGGACGCCGGCCGCGCCCAGCGCAGACCCAGGGGAGCGAGCGCGGCCAAGCGGAGCCCGGACTCCGGGCTACGACCCGCGCGGCCCCTCCCCCGGCTCAGCCCCGCCAGGCCCAGCCCCCAGCTGCGCCGGGCGAGCGGCATCATCAGATTTAGGGTGACCCGGAGCGACCTCCGTCCAAGGCTCGGAGGGAGAGGCGCCTTTCCGGACCTGGCAAGTTGACCGAGAAGGGGAACAGGGCGGGAGCGGTGGCCGGGCCGCCAGAGTCACGGATTCCCGCCTGCTTCCTCGTGGGAAGCGGCCGCCGCGCTCGCTCCGGGGCGCCCGCTGTGACCGGTCTGCGCCTGGGCGGGGTGAGCAAGGGGCACACGCGGGAGACTTGAGCTGTGTTGTTTTTAGAAAACTGCCGCCAATCTCTCTTCCCCTTTCCCTGCTGAGTGTGCATTTCCCAGCCTAGACCCGCCAGGCCGACAAATAAAGCCACCGGGTCGAGCCCTCAGCGAGGGACCGCCCCCGGCCTGACCCGGTTCCCTCTGGCTCTCTCCTGCCTCTCTTCGGGAAAGGACTCCGGCGGCGGCTCAGCGCGCAGAAAACGCAAGGCTCCTTTCTTGCTCACCCGCTGAGCACTTCGGCCAGCTTTCTCCAACCAACTAATAAGGCATGCCCTAGGTACTCGGAGGGAAATACCATGTTTAAGCTATGCCTCTGATTTCCCTGGTCTTAGCTGATCTGAGCTTCCCAGATTTTCTCTTTCCGTACACAGTACTGGGTAATGGAGCCCTACCGCACTGATTGATAATTGCTGGCTAGTGGGCTGGTAAGAGCAAATTGTCCCTGCTAACAACCTCTTTCCCTTGCTGTCGGATTCCACTAAGTGGTGAATAGGGGTCAGTTTTAGATTTCTGCAATTCCCCAGTCAGGGACACAGACCGACTTTCCATGAGAATTAAGTGATGGGCAGAGGGTGAGCTCAATCATGTTCCTAGGTTGATTTTACTTTTGGTCTCCTGGACACATCTCTCCTACTGACACCACAAATCCCCAGAATGGACAGGACCCCGTTCCAGGAAAGTGAAGACTCCTCTACCACCCTCCTCCCAGAATGCCCGGTAGGGGCAGTGTTTGGACAATGCCCAGCTGCTTGGACTCCCACTGGGCTTCTGCAGGGATCAGGCCCTCAGCTAGGACTCGCAAGCCTGGCTGGAACCAGGCTGGAACCATAGCCCATCATTAAGAATAGACTGGATGGGTAAAGGCTGGTTCCTTTCCGTCAAGCTTTCATGAATTTGTCAGAAATAAGGTGAAATTGATTGCTCCCAGAAGGCCCTTTGAGCCACTAACTTCCTCAGAGTACTTCAGATTGATACAGTGTGGAGATTCAGGTTGGTACTTCAAAACTATATTGAGTCTAGTCAAGTTTATTTTATTTATTTATTTTTTACAGCATCAAACCCATATATTTCAGAAAAGCAATAAAATACCATATTTTTAGTAGGAACTAACCCACATTTGAAATATAAGAACAGATGAAGTGTAACTGGAAAAAGAGGAAAAGTTGTAATTTAAACAAACTAGTATTTAAAAATAATGCTATTAAAAATGACACTTCTGTCAAATGACTTTACCATGCAAGAGGTGTCTCTGAGACCCCAATTGTAGCTGTCCCCTTAATTTGCCCTGGTAGAGAAGGAAAACATTAAACAAAGAAATCTTTACTTTCTGATCCCTCATTTTCAGCCTTTAAAAGTTACCTTGAAAAATTCTTCCAATATTGGAGAAAAGAGTATCACCTAAGATCTTAAAACAAACTTAAAATGTGAAATTTTTGTAATGCAGCACAACTAACAACAAACAAGATGAAAGATCATGCTGAATTTTTAATCATGTTGGTAGATGCAAAATGTTTGCTGGCACTAGAAGTTGGGACTAGAATTTGGAAACCATGTTAATTTGTCTGAAAGGATAATCCTAGATTATTCTACCTTTGTTGGATTACTTTCAAAATTAAAATAACCAACAGCAGCACTCATGAAATTAAAAAGACATCATTAGAGGGAACTTAATTCAAAATTTCAAAAGAACTATTTTAAATAGGGCATTTAAAAAGTATATATATATTTTAAAAATTATATTTTACATATATTTATTTTTATATATAATATATTATATATATATTTGTTATATATATTTATTATTATTATTATTTATTTATTTTTTTTTTGCAGTTTTTGGCCGGGGCTGGGTTTGAACCCACCATCTCCAGCATATGGGGCTGGTGCCCTACTCCTTTGAGCCACAGGCGCTGCCCTTATTATATATATTTTTTTTAATGGGGAAATGACTGTCTCTTATATTTAACCATAGTTTTATGTAAATAGGGAACTAAAAATTTAAGGGATTTTGAAAGAAATCGCTAAAAAATGATTTTTAAATTATCAAAGACCACAAAAACAGTTAAGAATTGTTGAATTTATGCTAAAAGAATTTTATTTCCTATTTTTATTAGATGACTCTTGCTGTTGCATGTAGAATGAGTTCTGAGTGGAGTAAGGGAGGAAGTGGAGAGAGTAGTTATGAAGTAACTTTAGCAGACTCTAACAAGAGCTTAAACAAAGATCTTGCAAGGGAGATTGAAAAAGATGCATCCCAATTTGGAAACAACCTTAATGTTCTCCAACCCAGGAATGGATTAACAAGCTGTGGCATAGGAATACCACAGAATACTATTCAGCCATTAGAAAGATGGAGACTTTACATCTTTTGTATTAATCTGGATGGAGTTGGAACACATTCTCCTTGGTAAAGTATCACAAGAATGGAGAAGCAAGAATCTAAGGTACTCAATTCTAATATGAAGCAGTAGCGGATCTAATACATGCCACATAAGAGAAAAACTCAAATCAATTTCGGGGGGGGAGGCAAGTGGGAATGAGGGATGGGGAAAGAAAAGGAAAAGGGGGGATTGGTGTGCTCCCACTTAATGGGCACAAGGTTAGGGTATATGGGACACTTCTTGGGGGTGGGACACATTATAAGAGGGACTTTACCTAACAAATGCAAACATTGCAACCTAATTCTTTGTACCCTCAATTAACCTGAAACAATAAAGGAAAAAGATGCATTCCAGATGTACAGTAGAACCTCTCTGTAAGTTGACCACCCAAGGCACTGTAACAAATTGGTCAACACACGGGGGTGGTCAACGTTAGGAACAAGGCCTACTGTACTGATAGTGTATGTGGTGCATGTCTGGTCTATGAAAATTAGGTCAACTTGTGGAGGTGGTTAATGTAGGGAGGTGTATTTAGAAAGTATAATGAACAAGACTGTGAGGTGAATACACAAACAAAGGGAGACAGTTTTATCAATAAAGGAGAAAGCTTTGTCAAAGACAACTCATAAGATTCAGACTTTCATCATGGGATGGGTGATGACAGACTTCATACAGGCAAGAAGAACCCTACTTTGGAGGAAGATCGGGAGTTTGATTGGATCTAGTTTGGGTTTTATTGTCTCAGAGAAATCGTTTGGATTAGAGATTATAATTTTTCGAGTCACAAATGTGTGGATGACAGTAATCAAAGGGGAAAGAATGGATGAAATTTCTGAGGAAATTGGAAAAAGAAGGCCAAGAACAGAATGTTGAGGAAGCCTTAGTCTTGATTGACAGGGTCAGCCAACTGGAGTGTAGGCAGGAAATCAGGAGAGTGGACTGTAGAAGAGGGACTTGTAGAAGTCAGTATTGGACAAGAGTTGAACATTGTTGAGGGTTCCGGTTGGTTAAGAATTGGAATGCAGTTAGACCTCA
Organism: Loris lydekkerianus; assembly: GCA_963574355.1. Taxonomy (NCBI): domain Eukaryota; kingdom Metazoa; phylum Chordata; class Mammalia; order Primates; family Lorisidae; genus Loris; species Loris lydekkerianus. The sequence goes on from CAUYPK010041305.1 coordinate 27,891, forward strand.
GGGTTGATCGTTCCTGGGGATTGTCTTTATGGAGAGTCTTTCAGTGGAGTTGGACAGAACTTCATTGGAGGCCAGATTGCAATGGACTGAGAAGTTAATGTGAGGAAAAGAAAGACAGAAGTAAAGATAATTCTCTCTGGAATTTTGTACTGAAGGGGAAGAGACAGACAATAGCTCTGGAAGGAATACATGTGGAGGGAGGCTGATCGTTTTTATTATTATTATTATTATTATTATTATTATTATTAGTTTGCTTGAACATTCTTAAATGCCACTGGATAGAATCTAGTATTGGGGGTAATCTTGGGATTAAACCACAAAAAAGATAACTGAGGTGCAAATTACCTGAGAAGGCAGAAGAGGATACAATCTGGAGTACAGATGGACACACAGAGGCCAGATTGGAAAAGGAACAGCTTCTCTGTGACAGCACGAAGGGCTGGTGACTGTGATGGCAAGTAGGTTTGCTGTTCCCCTTCCATCTTCTCTGTGAAGTGAGCTTTACCTTTTGGTGAGAGTAACGGTGGAGGGGAAATGCTGACAGCCTCCAGGAAGAAGAGAAAACTGACGTGGATGACCACGATGAACCACGATGAACAGAGAAGTTGTTGTCATTGCAGTTGCTTTGATAACTTTGTTAAATTGAAAATCTGAGCTAGGAGCACATTCTCCATAGAACACATTCTCCGAGAAAAATTAGCTAGTTTTTCATGGAACTCACAAAAATCCATTTAACTCATAATGAGGTAGAAATATAATATTAATGGTATTATTTCAGCTTTAGTGAGTCCAAGAAGGTGTTTAATAAATGTTATTTTTTTAAAGGAGCTTTTCTAACCATCATTACAATAAATTCATGAATGCATCTTTTGATGTGCAGTAAAAGTGTCCCCCCAAATTAACATTCTGCAATAATGCGTTCACTTTTGTCCCCCACTCTCTTCTTTGTCCTTTATCCTCCTAAAGATGGTCCCAAAGGAATTATACCAGCCATTCCTACAGTGGCTTATTTGGATAATTCACGTGGAATGCAATGAAAATGTTTCTTCAGTTTTGTAAAGTCAAGACTCAACATCAACATTGCACACATTTTTCAGCTATATAGGTGATTTTGCAAAAAAAATTAGTTATAGAATTTTAATAATTTATCTTGCCTTGATAATTCCGTGAAATTAGATTATCAGCAAGCATTTTTTTCGATGAAGACATTTCTTCATTTATTATGTTAAACCATCGAATTGCCAAAGCAAGAGGTAATACATGAATATTTGTTGATTTTCAGCCACAAAACACACTGCCTTGATGAACTCATCATATTGTTACTTAAAGACTTGCATGACACAAGGAAGTTGTGCAGGGCAGAATAGGCCTTTGTGGAACTTCTATGTTTTAAGAAGCCTTCAGTCTATTAGTACAACAGGTTGCCTTTTGGCAGACACATCTTCCCCCTGCTCACATGCTGTGAACACCCCAGCAGGGATGGTAAATAACAACGCAGACAGCAAAAGAAAAATATTTGCTAAGCGGCAAAGCCTATACTTTCTCTTTTTGACTTTTTCCACTCTAAGCTTTAGTTGTAGACACTGGAAATAGTAGAAAAAGTCAAGACAGCAAAATTGTGAAGTGACGGATGCTGAAACGACATGTATCAGTTTGCATTTCAAAATGTAAAGCAAAAACACATTGGGACTGTGTACTTAGTATGATTTGCATCCACAGAACAGAGCTGGGTATTATCTTCCTCTAAAATAGCGATTCTCAACCTGTGGGTCCCGACCCCTTTGTAACAATGAAAATACATCCTGCATATCAGATATTTACATTAATATTTATAACAGTAGCAAAATTACAGTTATGAAGTAGCAATGAAAAAATAATTTTATGGTTGGGGGGTCACCACAACATGAGGAGCTGTATTAAAAGGTCACGGCATCAGGAAGGTTGAGAACCACTGCTCTTAAGAGCTCCCTTATCCACGGTGGACAAACTGAAGTACACTGAAAATTCAAATGTGGCAGCAATTCTGTGATGGAATAAAATATGGGAACTGGATATTTTGCACTTAGGTTTCTATCTTAAAGAAGGTAGAGGTAAAACTTTATAAGAAAGATAAGGCTAAACAGCATAATTGGTGTATTTTGGGGGGAATTTGCAGTAATTTCTATGAGTGTATATTTTATGAAGTTAAAGGGCTTCTTTAAGTTCAGACTGTGTCAAGGTGTCTAGCCTGGTGTGCAAAGGCACATCCCTCCACTGTAGTTCTTTTTCTGAATTTTTAAACCCCTATGTGATTTCACAGATTTAGTAATTATATTGGGACACAGACAGGATAGAGCCAAATGTACCAGAATTTAACTCATACTCAAATTTACTCAGCCACACTCAAAGTTAATGTTGTCTGCCAAAGCAAACTCTCATGTCATTGGTTGTTAAAATTCCTGGGACCCTGGTTTGACAATGCTTTGGGTTTCCAAATAGTTATCTGTCTTAGGTAGATCAACTCTGATATCTATGTATTTGATATTAATCTTGATTGTGTCAAATACATGTTTTTTATTATGTAGAAGACAGAAACTTTGTTGTCACATGTCAGAGGAAACATCTCATTAATACCAGCACGTATGTATGTGAGTGAGTGATAATCAGGATTTCTCAGTTGCATATCCAGAAACACAACCTGGATTCATTTAAACAAAAAAAAGTGATTTAGTGGTCATCACTGGGAAATCAGGGAGCAGACCTTGCTCCGGGCATAGTTGGAGCTAAGGCTTTTATTGATGCCAATTAGTAACAAGGCTCCTGTGTTTTCATCTGAGCTGGCTTCATCTCAAGCAAGCACATTCCAGGCAGTGTCACAGGTGGTAATGACAGCTCCCTGCTTAAGTGGTCTTCCAAAGTCATCACAGAGGAAGGATTTGGGGGCAGGGTGCTTTTTCCCACAGAGTGTATAATTATCATTAATAAAATTCTGATTCCCTCTGGTTGGATTATGTACCCATTCCAGTCAGTTGTCAAAGGAGATGGGTGACTCTTATTAGTCCACCCTGGCTCTGGGCATGGGGATGCATGGAGGACAGAGTGCAGAGAGGCAATCTCCAAGAAGACAGGAGAGTCTCTGGATTCTGTGGTTGGAATAAAGGGCTAAGGATGCCAGGCTGTCAGTGGGCACAGGGGTCTGCTGCTCAGCAGCCCACTCCTGTTGTCATTGTTAGTTTTTTTCAAGTGAGAGCACAGTTGACCCTTGAACACCACAGGGATTAGGGTGTGCACACCAACTCAGTCAAAAATGCACATACAATTTTTGATTTCCTAATACACAGCCATTAATAGCCTACCGTTGACTGGAAGCCTTACCAGTAACATAAACAATCAGTTAGCATACATTCTGTATATACACTGTATAATGTGTTCTTACAATAAAGTAAGCTAGAGGATAGAAAGTGTTATTGAGAAAATCGTAAGGGAGAGAAAATCTATTTACTGTTCATGAAGGGGAAGTGGATCATCAGAAAGGTCTTCATCCTCATTGTCTTTAAGTTGACCAGCTAAGGAGGAAGGCGAAGAGGGGTGGGTCTTGCTGCCTCAGGGGTAACAGAGATACAAAAAAAAAAATCCATGTTTAAGTTCAAACCTATGTTCTTTAAACTGTGTATGAGACTTTTCAGTTCTTGGTTTTTATTATAGTTGTTGTTTAGGGTGTTGTAGTTATTTTGTTTTGCTTTGTTTTTAGGGTTTTATCTGAATATCCAGCTATGGCAAGATAACACAAATTTTTTTTTACTTGAAAATTTGAGGTCAGGGCAGGCACAGTGGTCTCCAATCCTAGCACTTTAGGAGGCCAAGGTGGGAGGATGGCTTGAGCCCCGGAGTTCAAGACCAACCTGAGCAAGAGCCAGACCTCATCTCTACTAAAAATAGAAAAATTAGTCAGGCATTGTGGTGGGCACCTGTAGTCCCAGCTACTCTGGAGGCTGAGGCAAGAGGATTGCTTGGACCCGGAAGTTTGAGTTTGCTGTGAGCAAGGCTGAGGCCATGGCATTCTACCTTGGGTGACAGAGTGAGATTGTGTCTCAAAAAAAAGAAAAGAAAAAAAAATGACACTAGTACTTTAGTCAGGGTCAGTAAAACTCCAAAGAAGGTGAAGGATTTAATTTTTAACTCAGTTTTCTTTTGGGTGGATGGCCCAGGTTTGTGTCCTCTCCTTACCATTTCCTAACAAGGGCTTTTAAAAAAATATATTAGTGGCAAAGAAGGATACTTACCTCATAGAATGGTGAGGTTTCAGGCACCACTCTTAGCCAAGTGGAGAAGGTTTTCAGAGGCAAGGAACCTTCCAAAATACCTTCCTTCATGAGGATACTGAATAAACAACCTTTGTATACTGGTATGCAAATACTACTGGGTTCAAATGTTTTAAGCTGCCTTTCAGAAGGAAGTGAGAACATATTTACCCTGGGGAGACTGTCATGAAGAAAGGCCTAAGAATCACTTGTAAGTTAAGTTTTCTTCAACAAAGGAAAAAATTTTAAGGGCTCTTGGTTAGTGGATTCCAGGTGTGAAGTTTGCAATGTAACAGCAATAGCATCATGAAAAAAAGGGCCTGGAACAGTCTGTTCTGCAAACCTGGAGTGGTATGTTTTTTTTTTTTCTGAGGTATGTTAAGACTCTTGAAACAAAAGAATTAGTTAACTATATTGAGATATATTTGGAGCAGGCCCACAGGCGTCTGTGGTACCAGTTTATTCTTTTACAAAATGTTACCTTTCTGGTTTGGCGCCTGTACCTCAAGCAGATAAGGCACCACATACTCCAGAGCTGGCAGGTTTGAATGCACTCTGGGCCTGCCAAACAACAATGGCAACTACAACCAAAAAATAGCCGGGCGTTGTGGCAGGTGCCTATAGTCCCAGGTACTTGGAAGGCTGAGGCAAGAGAATCTCTTGAATCCAAGAGTTGGAGGTTGCTGTGAGCTGTGATGCCACAGCATTCTACCTAGAGGCTCTGTCTCAAAAGAAAAAAAAGTTACCTTTCTAAAAATTTTTAAAGTATATACTCAGATGGGGATGGAAAGGACATCAAGGAGAATTTCACCTATTGAAATGTACAGCAGAAGGCTAGGCACGGTGGCTCACACCTGTAATCCTAGCACTCTGGGAGGCCAAGGCATGAGGATTGCTTGAGCTCAGGAGCTCAAGACCAGCCTGAGCCAGAGCGAGACCCCCGTCTCTAGTAAAAGTAGAAAAATTAGCCGGGCATTGTGGCAGGCACCTGTAGTCTCGGTCTCTCTTCTCCTACTTAGGAAGCTGAGGCAGAAGAGGATTGCTGGAGCCCGGGAGTTTGAGGTTGCTGAGAGTTATCACCCCATAGCACTCTACCCAGGGTGACTCTACCCAGAGAGACTCTGTCAAAGAAAGAAAGAAAAGAAAGAAAGAAGAAAGGGAGGGAGGGAGGGAGGGAATGAAGGAAGGAAAAGAAAGAGAAGAAAGAGAAGAAAGAAAGAAAGAAAGAAAGAAAGAAAGAAAGAAAGAAAGAAAGAAAGAAAAAGAAAGAGAGAAGAAAGAAAGAAAAAGAAAGAAAAGAAAGAGAAAATGTGCAGAAAGCACAACTGGGAGCCCTGTCTCAGTGCTGTGTCTACTCTTGGAGTAATTCTGAATGTTGCTTTGTCACATTTTCCTCTAACTTGAACTTGAGCTTTCTCTCTGGACAGTGACTATAAACTCTAGCCCTGCCCCAACATGGCTCCCAGGGAAGAAGGTCTGGACTGTTGGAAGTAGAATTTTCATGGGCAACTTCTTTATCCTGCTGGAAGGCCTAATCCCTAAGTGTCCACCTGTGACCACGTGTCCCTCTCACAGCTACTCATTTCTACCAGCAGACTCCCTTGTGGCTCTTGTCTGACCTGTGTCCAGTTTACCCCTCCCAGGATAGTCACTCTCTAGGAGAGCCTCACCAGGAAAACAGTCAGGTGCAGGTGGGTCGGTCAGGGAAGACACAGAGGAGGAAGCTCCATGAAATAACAGGGGTGGAGTAACACACACATGGATAACACACACGAGAAATAACGGGTGGTGTAACACACACATGGATAACACACAGGTTAAATAACAGGGGTAGTGTAACACACACGTGAATAACACACACATGAAATAACAGGTGGTGTAACACAAATGCAAATAACACATGTGAAAAAACAGAGGTGGTGTAACACACGTGAATAACACACATGGGAAATAACAGGGATGGTGTAACACACACGTGAATAACACACAGGAAATAAAAGGGTGGTGTAACACACACACGAATAACACACAAGTGCAGTAACAGGGGTGGTGTAACCTACATGCAAATAACACATGAGAAATAACAGGGGTGGCATATTACCCACAGACCCAGGAGAGAAGGACAGCATGCCCCTAAGTGGGGAGCTGTCTGGGGCACATTCTCAAACAGTGAGTGGGGAGAAAGAGGGAGAGGGAGAGAGACTCATGCACCAAATTTTTAATGGGCTTCAGGAAGTAACACAAGCACTTTTCCCTCAGGAATGTCTAATCCGTAGGTTTAGAGCAAGTGAGAAGGAGCTTGGTTGAGTCCCAGGGTGACTGACCAGTGATCACTGTGGCATCATATCTGTGAGGTCCGTGTGGGGTGTGTGGCCGAGTCCCACTGTGACTGAGGGGTGATCACTGTGGCATCATATCTGTGAGGTCTGTGTGGGGTGTGGGGCCGAGTCCCACTGTGACTGAGCGGTGGTCACTGTGGCATCATATATGTGAGGTCCATGTGAGGGGTGGGGCCGAGTCCCACTGTGACTGACCAGTGATCACTATGGCATCATATCTGTGAGGTCTGTATGGTGTGTGGGGCCGAGTCCCACTGTGACTGAGCGGTGATCACTGTGGCATCATATCTGTGAGGTCCGTGTGGGGTGTGGGGCTGAGTCCCACTGTGACTGAGCGGTGATCACTGTGGCATCATATCTGTGAGGTCCATGGGGGGTGTGGGGCCGAGTCCCACTGTGACTGAGGGGTGATCACTGTGGCATCATATCTGTGAGGTCCGTGTGGGGTGTGGGGCCGAGTCCCACTGTGACTGAGGGGTGGTCACTGTGGCATCGTATCTGTGAGGTCCGTGTGGGGTGTGGGGCCGAGTTCCACTGTGACTGAGCGGTGGTCACTGTGGCATCGTATCTGTGAGGTCCGTGAGGGGTGTGGGGCCGAGTCCCACTGTGACTGAGGGGTGATCACTGTGGCATTGTATCTGTGAGGTCCGTGTGGGGTGTGGGGCCGAGTCCCACTGTGACTGAGGGGTGATCACTGTGGCATTATATCTGTGAGGTCTGTGTGGGGTGTGGGCCCGAGTCCCACTGTGACTGATGGGTGATCACTGTGGCATCGTGTCTGTGAGGTCCATGTGGGGTGTGGGGCTGAGTCCCGGTGTGACTGACCAGTGATCACTGTGGCATCATATCTGTGAGGTCCGTGTGAGGGGTGGGGCCGAGTCCCACTGTGACTGACCAGTGATCACTATGGCATCATATCTGTGAGGTCCGTGTGGGGTGTGGGGCCGAGTCCCACTGTGACTGACCAGTGATCACTATGGCATCATATCTGTGAGGTCCGTGTGGGGTGTGGGGCCGAGTCCCACTGTGACTGAGCGGTGGTCACTGTGGCATCATATCTGTGAGTTCCGTGTGGGGTGTGGGGCCGAGTCCCACTGTGACTGAGGGGTGATCACTGTCCCACTGTGACTGAGGGGTGATCACTGTGGCATCGTGTCTGTGAGGTCCATGTGGCGTGCGTGGCCGAGTCCCAGTGTGACTGACCAATGATCACTGTGGCTCGTATCTGTGAGGTCCGTGTGGGGTGTGGGGCCGAGTCCCACTGTTACTGAGGGTTGATCACTGTGGCATCATATCTGTGAGGTCCGTGTGGGGTGTGGGGCCGAGTCCCACTGTGACTGAGCGGTGGTCACTGTGGCATCGTATCTGTGAGGTCCGTGTGGGGTGCGGGGCCGAGTCCCACTGTGACTGAGCGGTGGTCACTGTGGCATCGTGTCTGTGAGGTCCGTGTGGGGTGTGCGGCTGAGTCCCCCTGTGACTGAGCTGTGGTCACTATGGCATCGTATCTGTGAGGTGAGGGGCTGAGTCCGACTGTGACTGAGCGGTGGTCACTGTGGCATCGTATCTGTGAGGTCCGTGTGGGGTGTGGGGCTGAGTCCCACTGTGACTGAGCGGTGGTCACTATGGCCTCGTATCTGTCAGGTCTGTGTGTGGGGTGTGGGGTTGAGTCCCACTGTGACTGAGTGGTCGTCACTATGGCATTGTGTCTGTGAGGTCCGTGTAGGGTGTGGGGCTGAGTTCTACTGTGACTGAGCAGTGATCACTGTGGCATTGTATCTCTGAGGTCCATGTAGGGTGTGGGTCTGGGTCCCACTTTGACTGAGCGGTGGTCACCGTGGCATTGTATCTGTGATGTCTGTGTGGGGTGTGGGGCCGAGTTTCCCTGTGACTGAGCCATGGTCACTATGGCATCACGTGTTTTAGATTAGTGTGGGATGTGCGGCTGAGTCCCACTGTGATTGCGCGGTGATCACTGTGGCATCGTATCTGTGAGTTCTGTGTGGGGTGTGGGGTAGGGAGTGATTCAAGTCAGCTATATCCATGTGTCCCTAGGGAGGTGGTAATCAGCAGGTAATGAAACAGGTGTCTGATTCCACCTCCTCGAGGAACTGGGAAGAGACCGAGAGCTGGAAACTTGTGTCAAGGGTGACTTAGCTGTTTTGCTAGAATAAGAAACTCAAATCCAGATTCAGAATAGATGCCCAGGCCAGATACCGTGGTTCACATCTATAATCTTAGCACTCTGAAGGCTGAGGTGGGTGAATTACCTGAGCTCAGGAATTCGAGACCCGCCTGAACAAAGCAGAGACCACATCTTTACTAAAAATAGAGAAACTATCTGGGCATGGTGGCTTATGCCTGTAGTACCAGCTATTCAGGATGCTTAGATGAGAGATCACTTCATTCCAAGAGTTTGAGGTTGTTACCAGCTATGACATCATGGTACTCAACCCCAGGACGACTGAATGAAACTCCGTCTCTAAAACAAAACAAACCAACCAGAATAAACACCAAAGCAACACAATACTACAGAATTCATGGCATGAGCTTCCAGTGTTGTATTTGTGAAAGACAGGTGTTGAATTAAGTCACTTTCAGGACCTTATCAGTTGCAATACTGCATAATTCTACTGTTTTGAATGCAGCATTCATAAAATATTAGAGTGGGTTTGTCACTGCCTGATGCTATGGGAAGCCTTCTCTGTGCAGAGTGGTAAACCAGGATAGCACGTGGGTGACTCACTCCGGCATCGACTCCTTTGCACATCTGCTATCTAAACCTTCTCAGTATATTTCCTTTCTGAATTGTTTGTGTTCTTAACACTGATCATGACTCTCCGAAGAGGATGCTGGTAGCATGTTCTGTGTCTGTGTGTCAGCTTCTAATAAGAAATATGATAATAAAATATTATCAGTGGAGTGGCAGGGGATGACCAAACCACAAAAGAAAACAAAGCAAAGAACTCGTCAAACATAGACACAGACACCCCTCACCTGATTGCTCTTAAAAATAAGGCAAGGCCATGCTGCTATTCAGCTGAGAACAAGAGCATTTATTTATTTCATGAAGGATCTATGGGAGTTAACTAAATTAAAAAGTTAGAGGAGAGGTTTATTGAGAAAATATAGGTCAAAGCATGGCTGTTCCTCTTTATGTTTCTGTGATCGTGTGTTCTTGTGCTACTATAAAGCTGCTGTCTTTCTGATCACCCTTGCCAGTGGAAACAGGAGTGCCAAACTGGGTTCCTCCTCCCTCATTCCCAGGTCTAATCTGAAAAGCAGGTGCAGACCATCATTGGTGCTGGGTCTAGTGGAGACAAAGTATACCACATTTGGGTCATGGATCTCATTTTGTGTCATATCTAGCTTCTATACCAGAACTACATTATTTGTTAGAGTATTTTTCAGATCAATTTTTGAGCTTAATTATGGACTTGCTCATGAGGTTGGAAGCTTTACCTACAAAGAACCATCCTTTTGACAGAGAAGGCTTCCGGACAATTTTCAGCTCTTCATGGAGGTATTGGATGGACTCCTACTGCTGAAACTGTGGCTACAAGCAAATATTCTCAATATTATGAAGTCCAGGAGGTAGGTTTTGTTGCTAACATAAAAATATTCTGTGGCTACATGCTGGTCCAAAGAGCGAGGGATAAAATCAGAGAGGAGCTTCTTCATCCCGCTAACAAAACAGACATTTGCTACAGCTTTTGACAACCACATCCTTTAGTAAAAACTGTACTTGAAAAACAGTATAAATAAAATAAAGTTTTATAAAGGCTCCCAAACATTATGTCTTTCCCCCTGGGGCTATAATGACTCTCCTGGTTTTTAAATCCCATTTTCTTATTCCTTCTGCGTTTTCCCATTTCATGCTCCCTGGGAGTATCTCTGTAAAATAAGCCTGTGGAAAATGGGTAATGAGGAAATTGTTGCCTTAATTGAAGGTCACATCTACACAGGTCCAGGTAAGAGTGTTTTTGGCTGATGGAAAAATCGCCCAGAGCGATGTCCTGGGGCCTTAAAATAGTGGGTCCGTGGTGGTTTGTCAGAACCATTTTGGCCCTGGGTTGGCGTTTAAAGCGTTGCCTTTTCTTAATCTCATGACCAGGTGATTTTCATTACTGATGACTCCCCACCCGTGAAGGGGAAAAGGAAGAGCCCCCAAGAGTTTATGTAATTAAGCACGAACACATTTACAGTGTTGGGTCTAAGCTGAGTGGCTCTAAACCCTCTCGTCTTGAGTTCATGGACTTTGCAAAATTGTGACCTTTGCCGTATCCCTTTCAATTCCAGCTAGATTAATGCTAAGCTCTGCCCTTATTGTTATTGTTTTTTCTTTTAAAAGTGCTTTTCTTTTCATAGAAGAACTAAGAGTGATTTTTTTTTTGTTTGTTTGCTTGCTTTTCTTTTCTTTTTTGGTTATTCAATGGTGGTGTTGACATACTTTTTAGACTGAGGCCAAGAGAACATTCTAAATACAAAAGGTACTACTCTCTTAATAACTTGATTTCCTAAACCATGGGAGGATTCTGGGATGTCAGACTACAATGTAAGCACTTTATAGGGGCTCCCATGATGGCATTATCAGCTAGCAGTTTCACCTAAACACCTTAATTTGCCTTTCCCCCCCTTTTTAGTGGTTGTTTTCCCTTTTGTTTGTTCTTGTTTTTGTTCCTTTTGCCAAGAGACTTTCTCTTTCTATAACTACAACTATTAAATATCCATTCCCAATATTTTAGCTTCTCCTCTTTCCCCAGTGGAATATTTTCAATTGTGTGATTTTGGCTCCTGCTGCTATTTCTTTGGGGTGATGATGATGGTGTGTGGTCCCTAGCTCCCAAATGGGTTCTGCTCTAGATTTGTTTCAAAATGAGTTGGTCAGAATTCTATGTGGCTCCCCATAGAAACAATGTCATGAAGGATAGGACACAGGACAGTCCCCCAAGACATTTTGAACTCACACGTAGCTGAACTTTCATTTCTGGCAGCTCTGAACTGTGAAGTCTCTTATGACAGTGGCCCTGGCTATTTTTAAGAGGGCAAAGAAGGTAAGTCAATAGGATGCTGGAAAAAGCCACGCTTTGGCAACTGGGTTGTTCTCATGTGATTGTAAGGAGGCAATATGGCAGACAATAGAACTCTAAAGTGACACCTTGACTGGGGTCCTAATGGTTCACACAGCCTTCAGCAGGAGGTGCCCTCAAAGTTGAGCACATGGATTTGACAAAGGGGATCACAGGAAGTGGGTATCTTCAGGGGCCTGGGAAGCCAGAAGGAGGCAGCAAGGGCTTCTTATGTGTACCTGGCCTATTTAGAAGTTAGGGTCCATCTTATTCAATAAGGGTATAAGTCTGACTTTAAAATCAATCATATTTTACTATTATAATATCATTTGATGCATTCAAAGTATGGATGTATTCTCATCTCTCTCTTTTTTTTATTGTTAAATCATAGCTGTGTACATTAGTGTACTCAAGGGGTACAATGTGCTGGTTTCATATACAATGTGAAATATTCTCATCAAACTGTTCAACGTAGCCTTCATGGCATTTTCTTAGTTATTATATGTAGACATTTGTATTCTGCATTTACTAAGTTTCACCTGTACCCATTCTAAGATGCACCGTAGATGTGGCCCCACCCATTACCCTCCCTCCACCCTTACTACCCTCCTCCCTTCCCCTCCCTTGGCCCTTTCCCCATATTCTTGTGCTATAGTTGGGTTATAGCCTTCATATAAAAGCTATAAATTAGCTTCATAGTAGGGCTAAGTACATTGGATACTTTTTCTTCCATTCTTGAGATACTTTGCTAAGAAGAATATGTTCCAGCTCCATCCATGTAAGCATGAAAGGTAAAGTCTCAATCTTTCTTTAAGGCTGCATAATATTCCATGGTTAACACGTACCACAGTTTGCTAGTCCAGTCGTGGGTCAATGGGCACTTGGGCTTCTTCCATGACTTAGCAATTGTGAATTGGGCTACAATAAACATTCTGGTATAGATGTCTTTGTTATATTGTGATTTTTGGTCTTCTGGGTATAAACCTAGTAAAGGAATTATAGGATCAAATGGCAGGTCTATTTTTAGGTCCCTAAGTATTCTCCAAACATCCTTCCAGAAGGAACGTATTAGTGTGCATTCACACCAGCAGTGTAGAATTGTGCCCTTTCCTCCACATCCATGAAAACATCTCTGGTTTGGGATTTTGTTATGTGGGCTACTCTTACTGGGGTTAGGTGATATCTCAAAGTAGTTTTGATTTGCATTTCTCTGATGATTAAGGATGATGAGCTTTTTTTCATGTGTTTGTAAATCATGCGTCTGTCTTCTTTAGAGAAGTTTCTCTAAAGAAAGTCCCTTGCCCACCCTGAGATGGGATCACTTGTTCTGTTCTTGCTAATACATTTGAGTTCTCTGTGGATTCTGGTTATTAAATCTTTATCAGAGGTATAACATACAAATATTTTCTCCCATTCTGAGGGTTGTCTGCTTGCTTTACTTACTATGTTCTTGGCTGTGCAGAAGCTTTTGAGTTTGATCAGGTCCCAGTAATGTATTTTTGATACTGCTTTAATTGCCTGGGGAGTCCTCCTCATAAAATATTCACCCAGGCTGATTCCTGAAAGAGTTTTCCCTGCACTTTCTTCAAGTATTTTTATAGTTTTATGTCTTAAGTTTAAATCTTTTATCCAGTGAGAGTCTATCTTAGTTAATGGTGAGAGGTGTGGGTCCAGTTTCAATCTTCTACAGGTTGCCAGCCAGTTTACCCAGCACCATTTGTTAAATAGGGAATCTTTTCCCCACTGA
>CAUYPK010041306.1:0-30154 GCA_963574355.1 Loris lydekkerianus
AATGAATTTCGGCTCTTTGCCTCTTATTATTTTGTATACTGTGGCTCTTTGCCAAGTTTGGATTTTGTTATGCTGCTTCTGAGGAGGGACCTCTGAGGAGCGATCTCCGAGCGCGTAGTCGAACTTGTTCGCCACCCCTGAATTAAAACATGAATGCATTCACGCACATCTTTATACATTCCAAACTAAAAGTACACCCTGTTCTCATCTTGGTTCCCCCCCTCCCGTGGAGCAAAACCTCTTGGCATCTTTTCCATATTAATGAAATCTTACCTCAGCTCCGGTGCCACTGCCCCACAGAATTTCCGCCTTGAATCAGCCTGAATCCGTTCATTTAACCACTTTTTATTAAGCACCTAATGTGTGCTTTATGTGGATTCAATAGTGAACCAGACTGGCAAAGTCCCTACCCTCATAGAACTTAAATTCTAGCAGAGGGAGAGGGACAATAAACTAAATAATTAAGAACATTTTATAATGTGTTACTAGGCAACAAGAGATATGAGTAAAAATAGGGCAAAGAGAACCAATTTGGGAGACCTAGGAAGAAGGCTACAAATTGCAGTATTATTATTTCCTTTTTGAGACAGAGTCTCACTCTGTTGCCCTAGGTAGATTGCTGTGGCTTCAACATAGCTCTGGGGTCAACAGTCTCTTGGGCTCAGACAATCCTCTTTTTTCAGCCTCCTGGAGTAGCTGAAACAACAGGTGCCCCCCACAGTGCCCAGCTAGTTTTTCTATTTTTAACAGAGATGGGGTCACTCTTGCTCAGGCTGGTCTTGAATTCCTGAACTCAAGCAATCCACCGGCCTCTGCCTCAGAGTGCTAGGATTATAAGCCTGAGCCACCACATCCTGCTTATTCTTATTGTTTTTTTGAAATAAGATCTTGCCCTGTTGCCCAGACTAGAGTACAGGGGCAGGATCATAGCTCATTGCAAACTCCAATTCCCACTTGTCATCCTGCTTCACCTTCCCCAATAGGTTGGACTATGTATGCCACCATGCCTAGCTCTTTTTTTTTTTTTTCTTTGAGACAGAGTCTCACTTTGTCACCCAGTAGAGTGCCATGACATAGTAACTTACAGCAACCTCAGACTCCTGGGCTCAAGCAATTCCCTTGCCTCAGCCTTCCGAGTAGCTCAGACTACAGGTGCCCCAACAACACCAGGCTATTTTTACAGGCAGGGTCTCGCTCTAGCTCAGGCTGGTCTCAAAATTGTGAGCTCAGGTGGCCTCCCAAAGTATTGGGATACAGGCGTGAGCCACCATGTCCAGCTCCATTTTTAAAAAATGTTTCGAAGAGGCTGGGCATGATGGCTCACGCCTGTAATCTTAGCACTCTGGGAGGCCGAGGCAGGTGTATTGCTTGAGCTCAGGAGTTCGAGACCAGCCAGAGCAAAAGTAAGACTCCATCTCTGAAAGACAGCCAGGCGTTGTGGTGGGTGCATATAGTCCCAGCTAATCAGGAGGCTGAGGCAAGAGAATCGCTTAAGCCCAAGAATATGAGGTTGCTGTGAGCTATGACATCATGGCACTCCACCCAGAGCAACAAAAGTGAGACTCTGTCTCAAAATAATAATAATATTTTTTTTTAATAGAAAGGGTCTCACTATGTTGACCAGTCTGGTCTCCAACTTCTGGCCTCAAGCAATCCTCCTACCTTGGCCTCCCAAATAGATTGCAGTTACTAAATGGGGTGCTAAAGGTATCTTTTGGACGGTGCCTGTGGCTCAGTGAGTAGGGTGCAAGACCCATATACCGAGGGTGGCGGGTTCGAACCTGGCCCTGGCCAAACTGCAACAAAAAATAGCCGGGTGTTGTGGTGGGCACCTGCAGTCCCAGCTACTCAGGAGACTGAGGCAAGAGAATGCCCTAAGCCCAGGGGCTGGAGGTTGCTGTAAACTGTGATGCCACAGCACTCTACTGACGGCCACTAAGTGAGACTCTGTACCTAAAACAAACAAACAAACAAACAAAAACTGTCTTTTGAGGAAATACTTTTGAGGGAAAAGTTAAGGGAACCAGTCAGGTGGCTGTCTAGGAGACAAATGTTCCAGCAGAGAGAACAGTGCAAAAGCCCTGAGGCAGGAATAAGCTGCCAGTGTTCCAAGTACAGGACACAGACCGGGGAGCAAAATGGGTAACAGGGAGCTTGGGAGATGCAGGGAGGGGCAAGTATCAAATGGCACAGGGCCTTGAACTTTGAGTCACTATAAATGGCATAGGGTGCCAGGGGAGGGTAGTGAGCTGAGTACGGACAGGGATCAAATGTTAAGATCCTTCTAGCAAGGGGCTGGGAACAAACAGGATAGCAAGAACAGGCACAGGGAATTTTAATTTTTTCCAAACCTACACCCAAATAAAGGCCATATGTAAGAAATAACAGAAGGGCTCGGGGCAGTGGCTTATGTCTGTAATCCCAGCACTCTAGGAGGCCAAGGCAGGTGGATTGCTTGAGCCCTGGAGTTCAAGACCAACCTGAGCAAGAGTGAGACCCCATCTGTAAAAAATAGATGGGTGTTGCGGTAGGTGCCTGTCGTCCCAGCTTCTTGGGAGGCTGAGGCAAGATAACTGCTTGAGCCCAAGAGTTTGAGGTTGCTTTAAGCCATGATGCCAGGGCAACTGAATGAGACTCTGCCTCCCCCACCCCAGCCCACCCCCCCAAAAAAAAAGAAAAGAAAAGAAATGGCTGAGTTTTAATAGAAATTTAGGCATCTTCGGGGGATGGGAAGTTGGGAATGGGAGTGGCACCTGTGGCTCAAGGAGTAGGGCGCCGGCCCCATATGCCGGTGGTGGTGGGTTCAAACTTGGCCCCCACCAAAAAATGCAAAAAAAAAAAAAAAAAAAAAAAGGAAGTTGGGAATGGGTGTGGCACCTGTGGATATTGGTGTTGGGCGCCGGCCCCATATGCCGGAGGTGGTGGGTTCAAACTTGGCCCCCACCAAAAACTGCAAAAAAAAAAAAAAAAAAAAAAAGGAAGTTGGGAATGGGGTAAGGGAGGTTGACATTAAATACCAGAACTGAGCAAATGTGAATGCTATTAGATCTCCTCTTCCTGAAATCCTCTCAAATATTTCTACCATTGGAAGCCTTGATTTTTAGCTTCTTCAAAAATGGTCCTTGAGAGTCTCTCCCTCCCCTCCTCTTTGTCCTCTGAGGACCCCTGGAGACCCTTCTTCTATCTTATCCTAGTTCCCAACTCCTCCATCCTTCCTCTTCTATAAGAGGAGCCTGACTCTGGAAATTTCAGTCTTCCCATTTAAACAGGTAGCGTAATGCACCTTTTGCCCCCAAGGGCATTTTCCTAAACAAAGAGAAACCTAGAGAAAAATTACAGTTTGCCTACAAGGCAGAAATGCCCGCAGGCAGTTGCAGTATTTTTCCTGCCTATATGTATGTTTCTAGATGTCAGCTGGGATCTCCCTGCCTGACTTATATAAAATTAATTCAAACCCCATTCATCAACAGAAAGGATGGTGAACACCGTCCCTCCCCAAGTTTCTCCTAATTGTTTGCCCCTTCTCCAAGCCTGTGCTTCAGTTAAGACTTCAGCTTGAGCACCGGAGTTCAAGACCAGCCTGAGTAAGACTTCAATTTGGGAAATCCATTCCCTCTTTCCTGTTTGGGCATGCAAGGACGAATTCAGTCCTTTTCATAATTTTCTACACAACCAACCACACACACAAGGCATTTATGTATGAGCATGTGAGTGTATAGACAATGCTTTTCTGAAGATTTGGGGACATAAAGGGATTTACATTAACAGACAGGCTAACAACTTAACACTCAAGGTTAAATGTTCTTGCCTGGAAGATATTTTGCCTTCTTTGCAACCTAGCATCCAGCCATTTGTCTTCCCCAGACCTGCATTGTCCAATACTATTTCCATTTAAATTAATTAAAATTAGATAAAATTTATAAATTCTGCCTCCTTCATCATACTGGTCACTTTTCAAGTGCTCACAAGCAATATGTGGCTGGTGGCTGCCATATTGGACAGTGAATATGGAAAATTCCATCATCACAGCATGTTCTTTTAGATAAAGCTGGACTAGAGAAAGACAGTTACCTCTAAGAACTAGTCTGGTGTCTGAAGTTAAGATGACCAAAGTTTTACTCCACTATGCATGTAATTTATAAAAATAAATATGGCCAGGAAGCTCATGCCTGCAGTCCCAGCTCTTCAGGAAGCTGAGGCATAAGGATTGCTTGAGACTACGAGTTGGTGGCTACAGTGTGGGTGACAGAGTGCAACCATCTCTAAAAAAATTAAATTTAATTTAAAAAATTTAGTTATACTCTATGAGATTCTAATACTAGCTTTTTGTTTTTGTTTTTTTTAGGATAATACACCTTGAACATCTTTACCTTTCAGATCATAAGCATTTAACTGACAACACAGAATAGTTACATAGTATTCCTAAGTGTGGGTTCCTTTATTCACTCATTCATTTATTGCATAAATATTTACCACCCTCATTATATCTGCCAGGAACTGTGCCCCAGCCACAGTATAAGATGGACTGGGACCCTGGGGAGCTTGCAGTCTCATGGGATAGGCTAAGGTTAATCAAATAATCACAAAAATAAATGAAAAATGGCAGCAGTTGTGAAGGAGAGTGAGCTACGCCTGCAGCGTGTGCCCTGATGTCTATCTACCATGAGTACCAATCCCACATTCCCTTTCCTCTTCCCACCAAGTCTTAAAACTCAGGGCTTAGTCCCAGAACCCAAGCAAGTTATGACGTAGTGTCTGGGCCTATGATTCCCTCTTTCTACTTGGACATTATGAAAATTAAATGAGTTCTTAGACTAGATAGAGCAGTGTCTGGCACAATATAAGTGATCATTCATTTGTATTAATATTTTATTCTTCCCCCTTCTAAGCCTCAATCCTCCTCTTTAAAATGTAGGAGTAAACAGGACCTTCTTCAGAGGGCTGCTGTGAGGATTAAACAAGTAATTATTTCATGAAACCCCCAAAGCTAAAATTCCTCCAGCACCTCCTTTGTATCAGATATTCACCTTTTCAGTAACTCTGGAGGGGAGTTATTGCTTTTATGCCCATTTTACAGATGCCAAAACTGAGGCACATAACTGGGCATTGTGGCAGCACCTGTAGTTCCAGCTACTTGGGAGGCTGAGGAAAGAGAATCACTTAAGCCCAAGAGTTTGAGGTAGCTGTGAGTTGTGACGTCAGGGCACTCTACCAAGGGCGACATAATAAGGTTGTCTAAAAAAAATAAAAAATAAAAAATAACAAAAAAAAACTGAGGCACAAAGACTTGTAATTGACTTGCTCAAGAGCTCAAGGCCAGTCATAATTTGGGACAGTGAGAAGTTAGGGGTGAGGGAGGTTGGGGCTGGGCCCTGAGGGCATCTGGGTAAGACCACTCTTCCTGCCCCCTGCCCCAGGAAGCTGGATGCCTTCATCTATGACGCAGCCGTGCTCAACTACATGGCCCGCAAAGATGAGGGCTGCAAGCTGGTTACCATCGGCTCCGGCAAGGTCTTTGCCACGACAGGCTATGGCATCGCCCTGCACAAGGGCTCCCGCTGGAAGCGGCCCATCGACCTGGCGCTGCTGCAGTTCCTGGGGGACGGTGCGCAGGGCTGTGTGCAGGGCTTTCTATACCGGAGAGGGAGGACAAGACCCTTGGGTCCTGGGGAAGGAAGGAAAGAAGTCCCGGACACCAGAGTTTGAGGAAGGAAGGGGCTGCGGGTGGGACTAGACTGGTACATCAGAATGGAGGGTCTTCAGAGGGTACTTACAGCAGGTGACCTCTGATCCCTCTCCCTCAGATGAGATCGAGATGTTGGAGCGCCTGTGGCTCTCCGGGATCTGCCACAATGACAAAATCGAGGTGATGAGCAGCAAGCTGGACATCGACAACATGGCAGGTGTCTTCTACATGCTCTTGGTGGCCATGGGCCTCTCCCTGCTGGTCTTCGCCTGGGAGCACCTGGTGTACTGGCGCCTACGGCACTGCCTGGGGCCCACCCATCGCATGGACTTCCTGCTGGCCTTCTCTCGGGTATGAGGGGGAGAAATGGGGTAGACGGCGGTAAAGAGTGGGAAAGACAGGAAGAGATAGGGAGAGATGGGAAGACACAGCATAGATGGGGGAGCGACGGGGTGGGATGGGTAGAAATGGAAGGGAGGTACGGGGGGGGGGGGTAGGTGGAAAAGCAGGTGTCTCCTGCCCACGCTGACCCGATCCTACTGCCGGTCTCAGGGCATGTACAGCTGCTGCAGCGCCGAGGCCGCCCCACCGCCAGCCAAGCCCCCTCCTCCACCACAGCCTCTGCCCAGCCCCGCGTACCCCACCGCGCGGCCAGCGCCTGGCCCTGCGCCCTTCGTGCCCCGTGAGCGCGCAGCGGTGGACCGCTGGCGGCGCACCAAGGGCGCAGGGCCGCCGGGGGGCGCCGGCCTGGCCGACGGCTTCCACCGCTACTACGGCCCCATCGAGCCGCAGGGCCTGGGTCTGGGCCTGGGCGAGGCGCGCGCAGCACCGCGGGGCGCAGCGGGGCGCCCGTTGTCCCCGCCTACTGCGCAACCCCCGCAGAAGCCGCCACCTTCCTACTTCGCCATCGTGCGGGACAAAGAACCAGCCGAGCCCCCAGCCGGTGCTTACCCTGGCTTCCCGTCGCCGCCCGCGCCCCCAGCCGCCGCAGCCACCGCCGTCGGGCCATCTCTCTGCCGCTTGGCCTTCGAGGACGAGAGCCCGCCAGCGCCCGCGCGCTGGCCGCGCTCAGACCCAGAGAGCCAACCCCTACTGGGGCCCGGCGCTGGCGGCGCGGGCGGTGCAGGTGCCTCGGGTGGTGGAGCCCCGGCAGCGCCACCCCCGTGCCGCGCAGCGCCGCCCCCCTGTCCTTACCTTGACCTGGAGCCGTCGCCGTCGGACTCGGAAGACTCGGAGAGCCTGGGCGGCGCGTCGCTGGGAGGCCTGGAGCCCTGGTGGTTCGCCGACTTTCCTTACCCGTATGCCGAGCGCCTCGGGCCGCCGCCTGGCCGCTACTGGTCAGTCGACAAGCTCGGGGGGTGGCGCGCCGGCAGCTGGGACTACCTGCCCCCGCGCAGCGGTCCAGCAGCCTGGCACTGCCGTCATTGCGCCAGCTTGGAGTTGCTGCCACCACCGCGACACCTCAGCTGCTCTCACGATGGCCTGGACGGCGGCTGGTGGGCGCCGCCTCCCCCGCCCTGGGCCGCTGGGCCCCCGCCTCGACGCCGAGCCCGCTGCGGATGCCCGCGGCCGCACCCTCACCGCCCGCGGGCTTCGCACCGCGCGCCCGCCGCTCCACCGCACCACCACCGTCACCGGCGTACCGCGGGGGGCTGGGACCTCCCGCCACCTGCGCCCACCTCGCGTTCGCTGGAGGACCTCAGCTCGTGTCCCCGCGCCGCCCCTGCGCGCAGGCTCACTGGGCCCTCCCGCCACGCCCGCCGGTGCCCACACGCCGCTCACTGGGGGCCACCACTGCCCGTCGCGCCCCACCGGAGACACCGGGGTGGGGACCTGGGCAACCGCAGGGGCTCGGCACACTTCTCCAGCCTCGAGTCCGAGGTATGACGCGGCCCCGGGGGCCCCACCGCCCCCTTGGTCAGCGCAGGCCACAGCCCGAGGGGGCAGGCGAAAGGGACAGGACCCATGTGGGTTGGGAAGGAAAACAATGGAACTTGGCTGGACCCGCCTGGAGCAGCGTCCTACGCCCCCTTGCTTTGGGGAAACCATGAGGTGGAGAGGATTTGGTCCCCCAAGTCTCACTCAGCCTGAAAGCTAGGGGACAGGGGTCTCAGAGCCCACTGAACCTTTTTATAAACCCGACAAGGGCTTTTTAACATCACCAGATGGGGCGGGAGGTTGGGGGGGGGTCACACCACACTCGCACCCCACCCTACGCCCGGGGCCGTGGCCCCTACATCACTGTGCAGCTCCCCGGCCCTAGCCACGCCTCCGGGGAGGCCCGTTTTTAACCTTTCATCCATTGGGACTCAAAACTGTGAGACGCGTTTGCCAAACTGTGACCCCAGACCTTGGCCCCGCCACACAGAAACCCCTGACCCCAGACTGTGACTTCCAATTCCTAAAATGGTCATCCGACCCCAGACTGTGACCCCAGACCCCAAACTGTGACCCAAACCCCAGACTACCCCAACCAGACTGTGACCCTTGACATCAAACCGTGACACACCCCTCCTTTCCACCATTGCAGCTTTCCCCTATTTTGACCTAGCACACGTCCCCAACTGAAGCCTGGCCTTCCCGTGATGATCCCAAACTCCCTCAAGCCAAAACGACCCATCCTGCCTCACCTTCCTATCCACCCAGGTGCCACCAGCCACAACTTCTCCAAATCCAGCCCTTATTGGTGACCCTTTGGTCACGACCCAGCAGACCCTCTAAAGCCTCCTCTTCCCAGATCTCCAGCCGGGTCTGGGGCTGGGTTTTGGAGTGGAGGGTCTGGGAGTTCACACTTCACCAACCTCCCTTCCCACTCTCCTCTTCCATATTGCAGTGTTTGGAATAAAACATGTTTTTATGCCTCCTCAGTCCAAGCCTGAGCTCTGTGTCTGTCTCCTACCCCCCATCAACTTCTCTGTAGGAAACAGAAACTGGGAAAAGTCCCCAGGGAGGAAACGGAAGGAGAATTAGAAAGAAAACATTCTAAAAGGACGTAGTGAAACAAAAGAGGAAAGAGGTGGTGGGGAAGAAACCCTAAGATGAGAGATAGTGAGAGGGAGTCAGGGCAGAGACCCCGAGAGTGGTGAGAGAAAGATATAAAACAAATTTAGGGTCTCATTTCCTATGGATGTAGGCAACAAGGCTTATTTGATTCTTAATATCCTGCTCACGTAAGCAAAGAAAGTGTCTAACATAGCCCAGCCGATCCATACTATCTTGAATGCTGTTCATCTCACCAATGAGAATCTATTTCTAACATTTCATTACGCCAATTAGCCAAACCGCTGGTGCTCAAGGGCGATAAAAAGAGGCAAAGCACTTATAATAGCTGCCTCCAGAGGGTGGACTTTCTGATTAAGTGTTTGCTGACCAAAGCTGCAATGTGAACGCCTGGTTAGGCAATTGTAGCCCCTAGACGGTAGATTCAACTGACTAACTTACACATAATAACCAGCCTGTCTACTCTTAAGCATTTTGAAATAAATTAAAGCCATCATAACAGGGAGAGAAGAACCAGGCTTTATGAGTCCTCGGGGAACAGAAACCCTGGCTCCTTGCTTGTAGCTCAAGTTTGCATATATGAATAATTAATTAAACGAGAAGAAAGCTTTGGGAATCAAAGGTACAAAGATGGAGTCTTCCGCTCTGAACTACTTAACAGGGAAAACAGACTGCCTACAGAACTACAACTCCCAGATGCCCTTGCCACTGCTAACGCGGAAGAACGCCTCAAAGTCAGGCGGCACGTGTAGGTTTTTGGTTATCTGCACGCTTCTCTCGCTGCGCCATTGCTCAGATGGAAATGTTACTTTAGTCCTCCTTCCCTCTTCCCTCACTGCCCTCTTTAATTGGTGGGCCGTGGAAGTTTTCCAAGATACCTGCGCAGTAGGGCTGATTCATGAAGGGGGGAGGGGGGGTTGGAGCTAAACCCGGACGTGACGGTCTTACTTTGCGCCGGCGGTGAGAAGATGGCGGCACGCAAGGGTCGACGGCGCACGTGTGAAACAGGGGAACCCATGGAAGCCGAGTCCGGCGACACAGATTCCAAAGGTTCGGCCCAGGTCTACCTGCCTGGCCGAGGACCGCCGCTGCGCGAAGGCGAGGAACTGGTCATGGACGAAGAGGCCTACGTGCTGTACCACCGAGCGCAAACTGGTAGGACTGAGAATTTAGACTCCTGAGTCCTGAGAGAAGGTGATCCTGAGCCTTTAACATAAGAGGCGCTCAAGAAGAGAAGGTTGGGATCTTAGGGGTGATCTCACACTGGAGACGTTTTATCCCTGAGGGAAGTGAGAGTTGAAATCGCTCTGTCCCATTATAACTCTTAAACTCCTCATTACGTTCGCAGGTGCCCCTTGTCTTAGCTTTGACATAATTCGAGATCACTTGGGAGACAACCGGACAAAACTTCCTCTTACTCTTTACCTATGTGCTGGGACCCAGGCGGAGAGTGCCCAGAGCAACAGGTGAGTGAGACCCGCGACTTTCCCAGGACTAGGAGTCAGAGACCTCAGCCCTTTCCTCAGAACCCAGGAGTTAGGGCTCCTCCCTTCTCCCTAAGGATCCTGGTACCCAGTGCCTTACTCATCCCATACTTTCTCCCAGACTGATGATTCTTCGGATGCACAATCTGCATGGCACGAAACCCCCACCCTCAGAAGGCAGTGATGAAGAGGAGGAAGAAGATGAAGAGGATGAAGAAGAGCGGAAGCCTCAGCTGGAGCTAGCCATGGTGCCCCACTATGGTGGCATCAACCGAGTTCGGGTACATATGGTCTCAAGAACCTTCTCTGCTTTCTCTGGAACCCACCCCTATGTCTGTA
This sequence comes from Loris lydekkerianus, assembly GCA_963574355.1. Classification (NCBI taxonomy): domain Eukaryota; kingdom Metazoa; phylum Chordata; class Mammalia; order Primates; family Lorisidae; genus Loris; species Loris lydekkerianus. The sequence goes on from CAUYPK010041306.1 coordinate 10,510, forward strand.
CCTCTCCCAACACCTCATGCCCGTCATCCTTTTTTTTTTTTTTTTTTTTTTTTTTTTCTAAGACAAAGTCTCAAGCTGTCGCCCTGGATGGAGTGCTGTGGCATCATAGCTCACAGCAACCTCCAACTCTTGGCCTTAAGCGATCCTTTTGCCTCAGTTTTTCAATTTTTAGTAGAGATGGGGGTCTCGCTCTTGCTCAGGCTGGTCTCAACCCTATGAGCCCAGGCAATCCATCCACCTCAGCCTCCCAGAGTTGCTAGGATTACAGGCATGAGCCACTATGCCTGGCCCCCCCTTCAGCTTTTAAAAAAGTTTTATATATTTTATCTTTTTAATTCTTTTGGGTGGGTTTTTGTTGTTGCTTTAGGGAGGATTGAGACAGTCTTGCAGGTAAAGTACAGTGGTGTCATCATAGCTCATTGCAACCTCAAACTCCTGGGCTCCTGGGCTCCTGAGCGAATAATCCTCCTGTCTCAGCTTCCTGAGTAGCTGGGACTACAGATGCTGACCACTATGCCCAGTTTATTTTTCTATTTTTTGTAGAGACAGGGTCTTGCTCTTGCTCAAGCTGGTCTCAAACTCCTAAGCCCAAACAATCCTCCCTCCTTGGCTTCCCAGAATACTGGGATTATAGTCATAAGCCACCGCACCCAGCCTATATATTTTAACTATTATGATATTTGTCGTATGCTAAATACAGTTTTAGATTATAACGTTTTTATATTCTTCACCCTTCTCTTTGGTAAAATGGTGAGTTGTAAAACTTACTCGATGAGGTTGATAGGAGAATAAAATGAAATAACTTACAGTGTCAAGAACAGCAGCTGGTTGTAATATAAGAGGTGTGGTTTTTGTTATGTCATATGTCAGGAACTATTTGGGTTGTGGGGTTTGTTTTTTGCTTTAGAGTTAGAGGATCTTTTGATCAGGTAGATGTGTGAGTGAAATGAAATGGTATGTGGCAGCTCAGTGTGGTAATTGGTTCATAGCTGGTTCTATGTGTTTTCATTAAATTATTATTGCCATGGTTCAGGGCTGTTGTAGATCCTGAAGATGTAGCAGCAAGCAGTAGGTCTCTGGATCCATGAGCTTACATGCTAATGGGGGAAGGGAACAAATAGAAACTAAGTAAATGGATAGTATGTAAAAATGTGCTAAGTGTTGTGGATAAAATGTAAGATAAAGCCACATATGGGATTTTGGTAGTCCCAGGGTTAGGGTTGCTATTTTAAATAGTGTGACTAGGAACATATTCAGTGATAAAGCGCCATTTGAACAGAGATCCACAGGTGCTGAGTCAAGGAGCCCAGGGTACCTATGGGAAACACATTTGCAGGCAAAGGAAACACAAGTTCAAAGACCCTAGGGTGAACTTGACATGTTTGGGGAGTTTTGGGGGAAGCTAGGGAGTTTAGTGTGTCTGGAACAGAATGGACAGGTAGATGGTAAGGGGAGAATGACAAGATTTGGAGGATGGGCACAGAGGAGACATAGGACCTTATAAGGCTTGGGCTTTTACTTGGGAGAAATTGGGAGCCACTGGAGGGTTTAGATCAGGAAAGACAGGGTCTGGCTTTTGTTTTAAAGGGATCCTTATGGCTGCCATATTGAGAATCTGCAAAGGCAGAAGGATAGAACCCTGTTAGGGGGTTGTTAAAGTAATTCAGGAGAAGAATGACTTTAGTAGTAGCTTGAGTGACAGCAATAAAGGTAAAGGGAAGGGGGTTGGAAGTATGTTCTTTTAGTGTAGCTAGCACAAACGGCATGAGAAAGAAGAAAGGACAGGAAAGAATTGTAGTTTGGGGTCTGAATTGGAGAACACTCGGGAGGAGTTGCAAGCAGCAATTAAGAGTTTGGCTTTGGCCTTGTTATCTTTGAAGAGTCAGTATAGTAAATGGGGTTCAGCAGAGAGGTCACAGCTAGGGGATGCTGGACACTTTGAGGCTGGACAGGATCTCCTAGTGAGCAAACATTCAGAGGCAGAGAGATCGGAGGACTGGCCTTGAAGCATTTGATCCTTACAGAGACCTGGAGTCTGAACATACTCTTTTTTTTTTTTTTTTTTTTTTGAGACATTGTTTCACTTTGTCACCCTTGGTGGAATGCCATGGCATCATAGCTCACAGCAACCTCAAACTCCTGGGCTTAAGCGATTCTCTTGCCTCAGCCTCCCAAAAAGCTAGGACTACAGGTACCCGCCACAATGCCAGGCTAGTTTTTAGAAACAGAGTCTCCCTCTTGCTCAGGCATGAGCTCAGGTAATACACCCGCCTCAGCCTCCCAAAGTGCTGGGATTACAGGAGTGAGCCACTTGGCCAGCCTTGTTGTTGAGATTTTTTTTTTTTTGAAACCGAGTCTTACTTTGTTGCCCTTGGTAGAATACTGTCATAGCTCACAGCAACCCCAAACTCTTGGGCTCAAGTCATCCTCTTGCCTCAGCCTCCTGAGTATCTGGGGTATAGGCGCCCACTACAACACCCAGCTATTTTTAGAGACAGGGTCTCACTCTGGCTCAGGCTGGTCTCAAACCTGTGAGCGCAGGGCAATCCACCCACCTTGGCCTCCCAGAATGCTAGGATTACATGTGTGAGCCACTGCGCCTGGCCTCTGAACAAAGACTGGTAGTAATTGTAGCCTCAGGTACCCACCCACCCAGAGTGAAGAGCTGGTCTTGCAGGTTGTGGTTTCCTTCCCACAGAGATTCCTAGGACCAGTAGTCCCAGCTCTTGGAGATCTATGGAACTGCAGTTATGATCCTCAGGGATGGAGGAAGCTTGTGGTCATCTATGGAACTGCAGTTCTGGTCCTCAGGGATGGAGGAAGCTTGTGGTCATCACCCTGAGCCTCCTACCCCACCCACTTTACACATACCCTTCCCCTGCAGGTATCATGGCTGGGCGAGGAACCTGTGGCAGCAGTGTGGTCAGAGAAGGGCCAGGTGGAGATGTTTGCACTCTGGAGGCTTCTGCAGGTGGTAGATGAACCCCAGGCCCTAGCAGCCTTCCTCCGTGATGAGCAGGCCCAAGTGAAGCCCATCTTCTCCTTTGCTGGGCACATGGGCGAGGGTTTCGCACTTGACTGGTCCTCTCGTGTGCCTGGTGAGTCTCTGGGGTGCTGGGATGAGGGAAGTAGTGGGGTCTCCTGCAAGGGTGAGTGCTTAAGACTCCAGGGAAGGGGGTGAGCTGTGGCCAGGTGGGACAAGGTTGTTTCCTGATTGCCTTTCTCAGGTCGCCTGCTGACTGGTGACTGTCACAAGAATATCCACCTCTGGACACCTACAGATGGTGGCTCCTGGCACGTTGACCAGCGGCCATTTGTGGGCCACACAAGTTCTGTGGAGGACCTGCAGTGGTCACCAACTGAGGACACAGTGAGGGAGGGCTGGGGGCCTGGTCACATATTTTGATAGGTGGTGGGCTAGGCACCTGTAATCCTGGGTCTGAGGGAAGAGGGCGTTGGCCTGATAGAGATGCAGTTTCTAGGCCAATTCCTGGTAAGGGAGACACTGAAGGAGAGAGTGGCACCCCACTAGTTCCAGTCTTCATCCTGCAGTGGGGGTACATCTGGGTTATTCAGACTTCACCTCGTCCAGGTGTTTGCCTCCTGCTCTGCTGATGCCTCTATTCGCATCTGGGACATCCGAGCAGCCCCCAGCAAGGCCTGTATGCTCACTACGACCCCTGCCCATGATGGGGACGTCAATGTCATCAGTTGGAGCCGCCGGGAGCCCTTCCTGCTTAGTGGTGGGGATGACGGGGCTCTCAAGGTCTGGGATCTTCGGCAATTCAAGGTATTTTCCCACTTGGGCGCTAGAGAAACTACTGATCTCAGCAACCACTGGGATTTGTAGGTTTTCCCCTCCTTAAAATCATTTTATGTAGCCAGGACTTGGAAAGCTTGTAGAGTTAGAGTCCAACCCCTTCATGATGTGGATGAAGTCACTCACTCTACCAGGTGAGTAGATGACAGGAGATAGAAGGTGCTGGGGGGGCCCTGAAACTACAACTCCATCTGTGATATCTGGCTTGACCCTTTGGCCACTGTGTTCCAGTGGCTGGACTAGGGGCTTCAGGGAGTTGTAGTTTGCATTTATAGAATCAGTTGAGGATCAAGGCCAACTAATTCATTGCAGGAGAGGATTGAGGTACAGAAAGGACAGGGGCAGATATGACATAACAGCCAAGCTAGCAGTTGACCTTGTAGAGCTGAGCTGAGAGGAGAAACTGCGGCATCTGGTATTCCTCTGGACAAAGCTGTCACTTCACATGGCTCCGTGCCTTCTTGGGGCACTATGATGTAACCTTTTATTCCTTCCTCCGGCATAATTGGTTCTATAGAATTATCCCTGGGGAAGCTTCCAGAGATGGATTGGCCCAGCAGGTCATGGCCTCAGCAGATTGACATTGGAACTTGGGAGCCGTTTCTCCCAATCAGAGAGACTTTGATTTCCAGTGAAGCCTTTGCTTTAGTAAAAGTGCCGTGGTTCTTTATGGTTCTTTGCGTTGGTTGCCTCCGGAGCTTCTGGGAGTCATGCTTTTGTTCCCTTTAAGGCCTTTGTAGAATCTGCTGGGAGAACTGTTATCCGCCCTCTCCTTTTATGCAGAAGGAAACTGAGAACCGCCCAGGATACAAGAGGGTGGGGATTTTATGACCTGAGCTGAAAAGGGCAGCTTTGCAGGCAAAATCATACTTCCCAGCATCCCTGGGGACAGCCTTACTGCAGCTGGACTCTGGCTTTCACAGACTCTGGGCTTGTCAGGACTTAAAGGATTGAACCCTGAGGCTGAAGAGGGGTGGGGGGCTCTGACTGGGTCTTCTCAGGAGTCAGGCTGAAGTGTTCAGAGTCCCTCACTCCCATCCTTTTCTCCATAGTCTGGCTCTCCTGTGGCCACCTTCAAGCAGCATGTGGCCCCGGTGACCTCTGTCGAGTGGCACCCCCAGGACAGTGGGGTCTTCGCAGCCTCGGGTGCAGACAACCAGATCACACAGTGGGACCTGGCAGTGGAGCGAGACCCTGAGGCAGATGATGCAGAGGCCGACCCCGGGCTGGCTGACCTCCCCCAGCAGCTGCTATTTGTGCACCAGGGTGAGACTGACCTGAAAGAGCTGCACTGGCACCCACAGTGCCCTGGGCTCCTGGTTAGCACAGCTTTGTCGGGCTTCACCGTCTTCCGCACTATCAGCGTCTGAGGCAGGCCGGGTGGCTCTGCTCTCACCTTCCACTTGGGAGCTGACATTGAGGTTGGCTCCCCTGGAAGGGGCTTGCTTGAGGTCTGTTGATGAGCCTCCTCCAAAGAGAAGGGCTTAGTTTTGACCATGGGCTGCTGTGATAGGTTCTTTTTGCTGGATTGTTCTCTAAAAGCACAGAGTTTGGTCCATTGAGCCTGTTTGCGAAAGACTTGGTTTGACCATGGCTCTGTGAAACCACGCCTACCCAGAGATACTGACATCCTATGTGTGCATGGATTTTCGTCCACTGTGACACCTGGCTGACCCTTTGGCCACTCGGCTTCAGGGCCCAATTGCAGATATTGTACCCCCAGGGATCTCAAGGGCTTGGCAGTGGGTAGGTCCAATTTGAGGTGTGGGTTCCTCCAACACTATTTGATTCTGCCCTTGTCTTCCTATCTGCTGGCTTCAGCCAAGATTTCCCAGTAGGGACTGCATTGACCTCTCCCTTCCCCCCTGGAATGCAGGCGGGGCTCTTGAGGGGCAATAAAGGACCAGAATAAGGCTGGAATCATACAGTGTGAGACTGGTCCTTCGGCCACATCTCGTGGTGAATCTGGTGTAGGGAGGAGGGGGGCAGAGGCAGGAATTTTAGTGCCTGTCTGTCCGTAGGCCAGTTCGCTGGAATAAGCCATTGTGAATTGCATGCAATACAAGCCTCAGCCCAGTGGGTACCTTTGATTCACCCTTCTCCAAATTCCATGACATCTGAAACTCGATCTGGGTCAATGAAAGGGTACCTCATCCTGTGTCCTCCAGTTTATTAAGGCTTCATCTCAGGGGTAAACAGGGAATCCCCATTTCTCCATCCCTCCATCTCTGTCCCCTTTACCATTATCTCTTGTTTGTTTTTTGTTCTGTTCTTTTTTTGTCACTGCTCTTTCTCTGTCCCTACTTGCAGTATCTCCTGTGCCCTACTGTCTATGTCCCTGCCCCCCATCTCTGTCTCTGTCCTCCTCCACTTCTGTCTCTCTCCTCCTCCAGTGTCTCGTCCAGCCTGCCTGGGCTGTGGCCCAGCCACCCTGCCTGGCCATCCTCCCTGGCTCCCCCTCTGCGGCTCTGATCTGGCCCCACCCCCGCCCCCTCCAGCCAGGCTTCTGATCCGCCTGTGGACTCAGAGGTCGGGCACCCGGCACCAGGTCCCTGGGGCCAAGGACAGACCACAGACCCTCTCAGCACCCACAGAGGCTTCCCCACAGCCCCAGCAGAGGAGCCCCCAAAGGAGGGCATGGGGGTGGGCCGCCCCACCAGGTACGTACCTCCATGCAAGGTCAAGGGCCTGAGCTATCCACCTCCTCCCTCCTGCCACTACCCTCCCATCCTCCTTTACTTACGACCAGCTGGGGCCACCTCTGCCTCAACATCCATGTGTTCTTATATGTTGCCCCCCTCAGGGAGGCCCTAACCCTATCTATCAGTGACAGACTCCAGCCCCGGAAGAATCCCCATCCCACCTCACCCCCAGGTTCAGTGCCTCCAATTCTGACCCCATCTCCTTTTCTCCCCACCCCCATGCTTCCTTTCAAAGAGCCTATTAATTATTTCTTTATCCTCCATCTCCATCTTCACAGTTCACCCCCCTCCCCATCTTTCCACTTCTCAAAATGCAATCCCCAGTTCTGTTTTGCCCAATTGTTCCTTAGTCTGCCCCTGAATCCCCCTGGGTCTCTGATCTGCCCCCAATCTCTGTCCTCCCTGGCTCTCTGTCTCTCCCCTTGCATCTCTGTCCCCCTCTGTGTCTCTTTGTCTCCGTCTCTCCTGTCTCTGTTCCCCTCTCTCCCTGGGTCTCTGTCCCTCTCCCTTTGGACTTGTGTCCCTACCTTGGGTCCATGTCCCCCATTTCTAGGTTTCTGTTCCCTTTGAGGGTCTCCATATTTCTTTTTCTCAGGGCTTCCTCCCAGAGTCTCTCCTCTCTCTTCCCGCCCATCTCTGAGTCTCCTGGTCTTTCTATAGTCTTTGTTCCCACAGCCTCTCCTGTCAGTCTCTGCTCTCCAACCTGCTGTCCATATACCATGGTGGGGGATGGGTGGGGGAGTAGAACATCTATCGGTTCAGGGAAAGTGAAAATGTGGGGTGGGGGAGGTTGGGGCCTGGGGGCGGGGTTTTCTGGCCTCAGATTAGACAGTGACTTTGACACAAAGTTGAAGCACCTTAAGCCCTATGTCTCCTTTATATGGAAACGTTAAGCTGCTCTCCCAGGTCAGGTGGAAGAAGGCGGGGGCGGGGAGGGAGAGGACTTCAGGCTTGGGATCCTTTTCCCTTCTATCCTGCTTTTGACAGGGGGGGTAGGGGTGCCTGAGCCAGAATGGCATTCACCAGCCAGGGAGCTGGGCCATGTTGGGCACAGACAGCTCCCTGGAGATGAAGGTCCCCAGAGGCTTTGTGAAACTGACACAGTCAGGCCTGCCTCACAGGACTGAGGAGGGACCTGAGGATTTAGGAGACAGTCCTGGGTAGGAAGGGCCCAGGAGCCCAACCAGCATCCCACTCAGCACTGTGCGGGGCTGGCCAGGTCACGGCTCTCTCTAGGCCTGTCCCCAGAGTGTGAAAGGGGTGATGATCTTGACTTCCCAGCGTCCTGAGCAGTCAAGGTGAGCAGTGGGGTCTGGTGGAGTCTGGTGGGGGAACTGAATGCTACAGGAGCCCCTCGTGAGACCTGACACCTAGTAGGTGTTCAGGAGATAGGAGCAAGCTTGATAAGACTGGGGCTCAACTTTCTGGCTTACGCACCTGAGAGGCCTAGATGTGAGTCCACTTTTACCACTCCTCTCCTGGCCAAGGGACCTGAGACAAGGGGCTAATCTCAGGGCTTCAGCTGGCTTTTCTGTTGAAAGCCAAGTCCCCATGTCAGAGAGGGTTCAAGGTGGGCAATGGGCCAAGAGACCAAGCCTGAGGCGTGGATGAGGGCTAGGTCAGGGTCCCACCTACCTTTCCTCACCCAGTTGCTGGGGTGCTTCCTGAGAAGTGGGACCTGTGCAGAGTGGGGTTTCCAGGCTGGAAAGGGGCTGCAGGTAAAGAGGTTTCATTCTGGATTCTGACTTCAACCTCAAACCTGTCCCCATAGGTGCCTACCCTATTTCCCCTTTGGGGGAGATTGACTCTAACATCCAGGGTTGCTGAACGTGAGAAAAATGTCAAGGTTGGGATCCATTGTGGGATCCATTGGCCACTGTGACCTGAGCTTCACTTTTGCCTCTGTGTAGTGGGCCTAATTGCCCACATGGCAGGGCTGTGCAGGTAGTCGTGGGCAGCAGGTGCATAGTCCTGTGTGGGAGTCCCATTGGTGTCAAACTTGACATCAACTAAAGAGTCCTCTCACTGGATGAAAGTGTCCCAGAGGCCCTGCCAAGAAGCCCATGGGAATCCCCAGGACCTGGTATAGTGGGCACATAGCACATGGGTGCTTGGTAAAGAGGGATAGAATTGATATGCAAATTATCTAACCCCTGGTACTCCTTGTCCTGGCCTAGCCAGGTCCTGGAAGTCCTCCCACCATGGGCTAAGTAATGTGGTCTGCAGGTCCATGCCCAGCCCCTTCCCTCCTTTCCTCCAACCTATTGAGCTGTTGGGATTTCTTCCATTTCACAGATGGCAGAACTGAGGCTCAGGAAGGGGTATGACCTGTCACTGGCCATATAGCTAGTAAGTGGCAGAGCAAATTGAATCTCTGGAAAAAGAAGCCAGGAACCCCACTGCACATGATGAGCCAATAACTGAGCCAGGATTGGGCCCTGGGTCTGTATGATAAGAAAGCCCTTCCTGACCTTGATGAAGTCCCAATTTCCCCATTTTACAGCTGAGGAAAGGAGCTCAGAAAGAATTGCCCAAGATCAGAGGGCCTGTTTTACTCATTTATTCCATAATAGCGTCATTGAAATGTATTTCCTTTAGCATACAATCCACTCAATAACATGTACAATTCAGTGGTCTTTAGTATATCCACAGTTGCACAACCATCACAATTAATAATAGAACATTCTCATTACACTAAAAAGAAACCCTGTGCTGGCTGTCATGTCCTAATCATCCCGTCTACCCTGCCTTAGGCAACCAGGACTCTAATTTCTCAATTTATAGGCTTGCCTTTTCTGGACATTTCATATAAATGGAGTATACAACACATGGCCTTTGTGACTGGCATCTTTCACCTGGCATGTTTTCCGTATTGTATCTATAAATTCCTCATTCCTGCATTCCTGTACCACATTTTATTTATCCATTCATCAGCTGATGGATATTTGGATTTCCACCCTTTGGCTATTATAAATAATGCTGCTATAAACATTTATGTACCAGTTTTTATAAAGACATTTGTTTTTATTTCTCTTGGGCATGTATGTTGTAATGAATTGCCAGGTGATGAGGTAACTCTTAGAGCCAATGGGTGCCAATTTCTCCACAGTCTCACTAAGGCTAGATAGTATCTGCTTTTTTCATTATCGCCACCCTAAGTGGGTATAAAGTGGTTTTGATATGCAGTTCCCTGGTGACTGATGAAGTTAAGTATCTTTTCATGTGCTTCCTGGTCATTTATGTACCTTAATTTGGAGTCATGTCTATGCAGGTCCTTTGCCCACTTTTAAATTGGCTTACGAGTTTTTTTATTATTGAATTGGAAGACCACCTTATTTATTGCAGATACACATTCTCTCTTTTTTTTTTTATTTGTAGAGACAGAGTCTCACCTTATCACCCTTGGTAGAGTGCCATGGTGTCACACAGCTCACAGCAACCTCCAACTCTTGGGCTTAGGCAATTCTCTTGCCTCAGCCTTCTGAGTAGCTGGGACTACAGGTGCCTGCCGAAACGCCTGGCTATTTTTTTTTTTTTTTTTTTTTTTTTTTGCAGTTTGGCCAGGGCCGGGTTTGAACCCGCCACCCTCAGTATACGGGGCCATCATCCTACACACTGAGCCACAGGAGCCGCCCTGCAGATACATATTTCTTATGAGATACATGGTTTGCAACTACAATATTTTCTCCCATTGGATGGTTATGGTTGGTTGGTTGGTTGGGGGGTTGTTTGTTTTGCAGACAGGGTCTCCCTCTGTTGTCCAAGCTAGAATGCCATAGCTCAGAGCAGCAACCTCAAAATCCTGGCTTCAAGCAATCCTGCCTCAGCCTCCTTTGTAGCTGGGACTACAGGCACTTGCCACAACACCCAGCTAGTTTGTTTTAGGAGAGCTGGGGTCTTGATCTTTCTTGATAGTGTCCTTTGAAGCACAAAAGTCTTTCAATTGTGATGAAATTCAATTTATCTTTTTTCCTTTTGTTACCTTTTGAGCCTGTTTTCAACCATAGCTGACCTCAAAGCTGGGGCTCATCACTCTCCATGCTGACTCTATGGAGAGAGAAGCAGTTAGAATTTCGTGGTTAAGGGGTTTGTATTTGTGGTGGGTAGGTCTGTGAGTGTCTACAGCCTCAACAACCCGCCTCCAAAAAAATAAAAGAATTTTGCAGTTATGAGCACAGACCCTGCAGACCCTACAGCTGCACTGCCAGCCTTCACATCTCAGCTTACTGAGCTGTGACCTTAGCCAGTATCTACTTCCTAGGCTCATTCCTAGGCTCAAACATGTAAATTCATGTAAAGTGCTTACACAGTACCTAAACTGTATAAACAGTGTAATTTATGTAACAGACTATACATTTATACAATTTGGGTATATTTGGTATTGTGTAAATGTCTACTGTAATTACTTTGGCACTTGTTATACCAGCTGTAGCACTGTGTTTGTCGTTGCACGATTCTTTCTTGTAGTGTTACTGCCGTTCATGCTGTACTCTGAACTTGGAAGGTGAGTATAGTTCCACCCATTGGACATATGAGGCCACTAAAGGCCTCAGACAGCATGCCCGGCACATGACCCCTCCCATTTATGATATCCCTGACTGTTATGCCCGTTTATTTCCCCAGCAGGTTGGGGGCGCCCGCCCCCCACTAGGCCAAGTGGAGGGGGTCCCTCCGCCCAATGGGCCTGGCCAGGGCCCTACGCCGCCTCAGCGGCGTCCTGGAGTCGGGGGACAGTCGGGCAGGTGATGAGGAGGAGGCTGGCCCCGGGCTCTGTCGCAACGGGTGGGCTCCGGTGTCATCACCGGTGGGCCGGCGCCGTGGACGCTTCGTCAAGAAGGACGGGCACTGCAACGTGCGCTTCGTGAACCTGGGCGGCCAGGGGGCGCGCTACCTGAGCGACCTGTTCACCACGTGCGTTGATGTGCGCTGGCGCTGGATGTGCCTGCTCTTCTCCTGCTCCTTCCTCGCCTCCTGGCTGCTCTTTGGCCTAGCCTTCTGGCTCATCGCCTCGCTGCACGGCGACCTGGCCGCCCCACCGCCGCCTGCGCCCTGCTTCTCCCAGGTAGCCAGCTTCCTGGCCGCCTTTCTTTTCGCACTAGAGACACAGACGTCCATCGGCTACGGCGTGCGCAGTGTCACGGAGGAGTGCCCAGCCGCCGTGGCTGCCGTGGTGCTGCAGTGCATTGCAGGCTGTGTGCTTGATGCCTTCGTCGTGGGCGCTGTCATGGCCAAGATGGCCAAGCCCAAGAAGCGCAATGAGACACTTGTCTTCAGCGAGAATGCTGTGGTGGCGCTGCGAGACCACCGCCTCTGTCTAATGTGGCGCGTCGGCAACCTGCGCCGCAGCCACCTCGTGGAGGCCCATGTGAGGGCCCAACTACTGCAGGTGCGGTGGGAGGCCGCAGGGCCTCTCATCTGGGTTGGGGCCCTGGGGCATGCCTGGGATGTGGGCCTGGGGGCGAGCAGCCTTTATGGGGCAGCCCTTGTGGACTGCTGGTTCACTGAGCAGTTAGAGAAGGAGATGTAAACCCAAGAGAGGTCTGTGACCAGCTCTTACAAGAGAGAGGTCTAGACTTGAGATAGAACTAGCTTCCTATGGCCTGAGGGTGGCCTCCCGATAGGATTGTGGAGAATTTAGACTGGAGAGGGCCAGCATGGCCTGTATGGCTCTAGATTACAATCTGCAGGTGTCTTTCCGTTACCAGAAGTGACTGAGATTGGGTGGTTTAAGGAGATGTAATTTTGTGGGTCTGGGTGACACTTCCCATGACTCAGGTTTGTAATTATTAGCAGATACTGTGGCACAGATGGTGGCCTAGGACTTGAGGCCAAGCCTCTGTGGGATTGTGGGACATGTAGGCCCAGCGACGGGGTGCAGCTCACATGTGCCAAGCTGGAGAACACAGTTCTCCAGGCCCCTACAAAGAGGGTCCTGCAGCCTCTGTGGGAGACTTCCATTTCCTACCTCAGTGGCCCAGTCTCCCCTGATGCCCCCACCCCCCTGTAGGAATGGGATGGGGTTTGGAAAACACTCTTGAACTGTAGCTTCTCAGCAACAAAACAAACTACACATGGTTTGGCGCCCATAGCACAGTGGTTATGGTGCCAGCCATATATACCAAGGCTGGTGGGTTCAAACCCAGCCCAGGCCAGCTAAATAACAGTGACAACAAAAAATAGCCAAGCATTGTGGTGGGCGCCTGTAGTCCCAGCTACTTGGGAGGCTGAGGCAAGAGAATAGCCTAAGCCCAGGAACTGGAGGTTGCTGTGAGCTGTGTGACACCACAGCACTCTACCAAGGGTGACAAGCTGAAACTGTCTCAAAAAAAACAAAACTACACCTCACATCAGTACCTGAGATAGCAGCTCCCCTTGGTGTTCCTAGAATTGTAGTCAGATTCCTCAGACATCTCTGTTTTCGACAAACTCTGAGGCAGCAACTTCCCTGGCCCAAAGAAAGACACATAAGAACTCTGGACTGAGGTTGGACTTCAGAGAGAGGGAGCATGGGGAAGATGGTAAGAACTATATCTCCCAGCAGCCTCTAGGCTTCCTCCCACACGGGGCTCCCAGGGGCAAGAAAATAGGTACCCACCTTCCATCTTGGTCTCCTCCCAGACTGAGACACTGGAATTCATGACCAGGAGGAACACTGCCTCTTCCAGAAGTCTGAGGCAAGGATTTGGCCTGGGAGGTGGGTATGGAACCAGTGGGTAGGTGGGGCAAAACCAACACCACCTCCACAATGCGCAGGCACACACAATGGACTGATGAGCTTGTACCTGGGGAGGGGATAGTCCAGGGCTAGCCTGAGGCAGTGGTGGAGTATAGGGTGTTAGACCCAGAGGTACTTTTTTTTCATTATTGTCATCATTTTATTTTTCTCTGTCCATATGTTGAAAGCCATTTTTTTTTTTATCTCTCCTCTTTATTGAATTCCTGCCTGGATGTCTTCCTTATCTTCTATTATCTGTTTGATTTCATTTCTGTCTTGCTGATTTCTGTGGTTCTATGTCAATCTCTCTCTTTCTCTCTGTCCTCTGTGTTTCTATCCCCAAAACCAAAACCTCTCTCTGATTCTATCCCTTATTTTCTCTGGATTCCCATATTCCTCTCCCTGGGTCTCTGTGCCCTCCCTTTTGTCTCTGTCTCCCTTGCTCTCTGGATCCCCATTCTCACCCTGCTCCTCACCACTGCTGGTCTTTGTTCTCTTACTTCTCTGCATCTCTATTCCTTTTTCTCACTCTCTCTGTCTCTGCTCATCTCTGTGTTCCCTGCTCTCTGCATTTTGCTCCTTGCCTTTTGCTGCAGCCCCGAGTGACCCCAGAGGGTGAATACATCCCACTTGACCACCAGGATGTTGACGTGGGTTTTGATGGAGGTACTGATAGAATCTTCCTTGTGTCTCCTATCACCATCGTGCATGAGATTGACTCTTCCAGTCCTCTGTATGAGCTAGGACGTGCTGAACTGGCCCGGGCTGACTTTGAGCTGGTGGTCATTCTTGAGGGAATGGTTGAAGCCACTGCCATGACCACACAGTGTCGCTCATCCTATCTACCTGGTGAGCTGCTCTGGGGCCATCGTTTCGAGCCAGTCCTCTTCCAGCGTGGCTCCCAGTATGAGGTTGACTATCGTCACTTTCATCGCACTTACGAGGTCCCAGGGACACCTGTCTGCAGCGCCAAGGAGCTGGACGAACGGGCAGAGCGAGCCTCCAACAGCCCCAAGTCTAGCTTCCCTGGCTCTCTGGCTGCATTTTGTTATGAAAATGAACTTGCTCTGAGCTGCTGCCAGGAGGAAGAGGAGGAAGAGGAGGCCAAGGAGGGGAATGGGATGGAGACAGAAGATGGGGCTGACAGCCCCCGAGTTCTCACACCGACCTTGGCACTGACCCTGCCCCCATGATGCAAAACTGATGTCCCCTTCCCTATTTGTATCCCCTCCCAGAGGTAGCAAGATGGAGAGATGGACCCCTCTCCTGAGATGAGGGTGAGTGTTTCCCAAGACCAACAAGCCTGCTGGGTTAATAATGAGCTGGTGAGGTTCTGCCATGCCTGGTGGACTCACCACAGACAGACTGGACCTTAATTCCTCTGTGTGCTTCTTCCTGAGACCCTTTTATCAGCCCAATTCCTGGGTCTCGCCAGAGCTGAGAGCCAGAATTCTGGACCACTCAAGAGGCAAAGACTGGTGATTCTAGATTCCTCTACTTGATTGGGCCTATATTAAGCAGGGTCAGAAATCAGTGATATATATCATCTCCAGGGAAGAAAGCAGTCTTTGAACAGTATCAAAGATCAAGAGTTTGTAGATCTGGATTCACCTGAGATTCAAGGGACTATTGCTTCTTGATTCAGCCAACGAAGTTGCAAATCATTTGTTCTAGACCACCTAAGGAGGGAAGGTTGTGGAATGCCCCAAGTATTCAAGACCATCTTGATTGACCAAAGACAAGGAATTGTGACTCCAAGTCAAGAAAACACCTATGATTCCAGAAAGCCCAAGAGTTGAGATTCTGTGAGTCTACGTTGACCACAGAGGGAAGCACTGGTGATTCTAGAACAGGTTTGACCTAGAGCAGCAGTTCTCAACCTGTGAGTCGAGGCTCACAGGAACTGTATTAAAGGGCCACGCATTAGGAAGGTTGAGAACCACTGATCTAGAGTTGAATTATGCCAGAAACTAGAGTTATGTTTCTAGAATGCACAAAACAATGGTGAATCTGTGGGTTTAGAACAGCTAAAGTGACAGACTGGGAGTTTTTTCTTTTTCTTTTCTTTTTTTCTTTCTTCTTCTTTTTTTTTTTTTTGTAGAGACAGAGTCTTACTTATTGCCCTCAGTAGAGTGCCATGGCGTCACATGGCTCACAGCAACCTCCAACTCCTGGGCTTAGGTAATTCTCTTGCCTCAGCCTCCCAAGGAGCTGGGACCACAGGCACCTGCCACAATGCCCAGCTATATTTTGTTGCAGTTATGCCGGGGCCAGGTTTGAACCTGCACCCTCGGTATATGGGGCCAGCACCCTACTCACTGAGCCACAGGCGCCAGCCCAGACTGGGAGTTCTTGATATTAGAGAGCCCCACCTTCTGGTTATAGAGCACCCAGCTGAAGGGAATGAACAGTGCTTCTAAATAATCCCCAGGGTGGTGGTTTTTATTTTTAAGTGCCATTCTAGAATGTCCAATAGGAATCAGGATTCTGTGGCTCTAGCTTAATCACAGAGTCAAGGAAGGAGTGGCGATTGTAGATGTCTGAGATTTGCTGGTTCCAGTTTGCCCAGTGGAGGTGAGAATCGTGATGATTCTAGATGACTTCTTGTGGTTCTGTAATGCCAAAAGGGATTAAGGTTCCAGAGATCCAGAGTGGTCCATTACCAAAGCTTGGAAGTTCTAATCACCTCCAGTGACTGCTCAGTATTTGGGAGGTGAATTGAGAACTTGATAAACAGCATTTCTGGGCTGACCTAGAAGGTGAGGCCTCAGGTGAGACCCTGTGGGTCACAGGGCTAATTAGTGGGCAAGGGAAGGGGGAAGCCCAAGGCTGGTGAGTCTAGAGCACTCTGGAATCCTACACCTAGTGATGTGTGTCTATTTCTTAAAGATGTTATACATATGTGTATTATATATATATATAATATAAATACAGATATCTATTTTTTTCTGCTGGTTCCTACAGGAGGGTTAGAAATGGAGCTCCAGCTAATTCCAAAGGCATCCTTTTCAAGGGTCAAGGAAGCTTTGCTCTAAATCCCAACTCTGCCCCAACTTCCTGTGCGACTTGGGGCAAATCACTGTCCTCTCTTCACTTCAGTTTCCCCATCTGTAAAAATGGGGGAATTTGAATCTCTCCAAGGCCTTCCCAGAAAGATGATTCTTCACCCCTAAGAAGTAGGTGGGGATGGGGGAGTTGCAGGCCCTGGGGATTTCCCAGCTCCCTGCTGGTGGATTACACAGCCTTCCAGAGGTGTCTGGAATGGAATATGCTGTTGGAGGCTGGTTCTGAACTTTAGTGTCTGAATCACAGGGCAAGGACAGCATGGTCACTTCCTCCCCAGTCTAGCTCTGGGAGCTAGGAAGGAGGAAATAGCTCTAAACACCAGGGGTCGCCCCACTGTGGGAAAGAGGGTGTTTGGGGCGACACCTGTCCCCCAGATTAAAGAAGTGGGAGTCCCGGTGAGTGTGTCTGTGAGTGTGTTTCTGGGGTATGGGTCTTTGGGCCTGGCCCCTTGCCCATGTTGCCATCTACCTAAGTGCCCAGTAGGCTGGATGCCAGCTACAGAGGGAGCCAGTGCCAGGGAGGAAGACATGTTCTGACCCCTGCCATTGCCCATCAGCCTGCCTAAGCTTAGCTGCATCAACCCAGGTCCCCTCTCTGGCTTCTCGGTCTCCCTTTATCCTTCAGAATCCTCATGTAATAACCGGATGGGATTAATTAGCTGGCTGCTTTCCCAGCTCAGAGTGTCTGGGGTAGGGACGGGGACAATGGAAACAGGCTGAGGAAGGATGTTAAGTTGGAGGTGAAAGGGCAGGAAGGGGGTTCTGTTTGGAAAGAGAGTGGGGGCAGGGCTGGCACAGCCTGGGTCTCTCCACAGGGGAGGGCAGGACCTGGGCCACTCATAAAGGTCAGTGAGGGGATTAGGATGCTCCATGTCTAATCCGATAACCAGGTCCTGTCCGCAAATCCATCCCCACCTGTCCAGCCCAGGGACAGCGAATGAGGACAAGGCCCAGACATCACTTCAGCCCCCATTGTGGCCTGCCTCTTTACAGGGGTTCCCCACTTCTCCATTCTGGCCAAGCCCAAAATCCCCTTCCCCTGAAAGTAATGGGAACAAGAGGCTGGGGTTGGGGAGAGGCCTCAGATGTGGAAGGACTTTGGAGTAGGAAGAAGTGAAAGAAGGGCAAGGATATAAAGAGGACAGAGGAACCTAAGTGAGGGTAGCGGGAGAGAAGGGGCAATCAGACAGATGGGAAGATGCTGAGGAGAGGGGAATTGTTATGGGTAATGCTGAGGAAGGGAGTCTTAGGAAGAGGATGCTAAGATAAGGGGAGGAGTTAGTGGAATGAGGGAGGAGCCTGAGGAGGAAGGCACCAGAAAGACGGAGCCTGTGCTTTAACAAAATTTGTTGTCTCTTTCTCCAGGACAGGTATCAAATAACATATCATTTAGGGGCGGCACCCGTAGCTCAGTGGGTAGGGCGTCAGCCACATACACCGAGGATGGCGAATTCCAACCGGGCCAACTAAAACAATGACAACTGCAACAACAACAACAAAAATAGCTGGGCCTTTGAGGGGGGGGGGGGGGACGCCTGTAGTCCCAGCTACTTGGGAGGCTGAGGCAAAAGAATCGCTTAAGCCCAAGAGTTTAAGGTTGCTGTGAGCTGTGACGCCACGCACTCTACCCAGGGCGACAGCTTTAGACTCTGTCTCAAAAAACAAAACAAAACAAAACAAAAATAGCATTTACGAGAAAGAGAACGTCTTTCAACGTTCTTTGAAGAAGAGACGGAGGCGGATGAGAAGGTTTGAAGATAGAAAGGGCCTGGGAGAAACGGGAAGTACTCAGAAAAGGGAGGCCAAAAGAGAGCAGGCCAAAGCTGCTCCCGGTTGCACCCCAACATCTGAGGCCAAAAGCCAGCGTTGCTGGCTTAGGAGGTGTGGTTCACGGAAACAACCTGGAGTTGCGTACCCGCCCCCTGGCAACAAGGCTAACACAAAGTACCACCTCCTAGCAACGGATTACTAGAGGAGGAGCTCAATTGACGCAGTCTCCTAGAGCCCAGAGCCTTGGCGCAGGCACAGTCCTTTAGCTCTACATAGCTCCACCTCCACGCTACTCCTTTCCGAGGTTTCTCATTGGAGGGCAAGTCTGCCAAGTGCTTTCTTTTGTTTCGGAGGCGGGGCTTAGTGACCTGCCCGCACTTCAATTGGCCATTCAGACCGTCTACCTCCAACCGGACATTCCTACATCAGCTTCTTGTGCGGCGATTGGCCCTGGAAGACTATCCTTTAGTGTCGGGGGCGGAGCAGACGAAAGGCCCCACCGTGGATTGGACAGTGTCAAAAGAGGGGCGGTCCCTACTAGCGGGGCGGTTGGGCGACGAAAGGAGTGTCTTTTCAGCGCTGAGGACTGGCGCTGAGGAGGCGGCGGTGGCTCCCGGGGCGTTTGAGCGGGCTCACCCGAGCCCGCGGGCTAACGCGGATCCAGGACCGACCGGCGGGACTGCCCCGGACTCCCCGCGGGCCTTCCTAGCCGCCATGGAGGACGGTGTCTATGGTAGGTTAGGGAGGGGCGGGGCCGGCTGGGAGCGGATAGAGCGTTTTCTTGTGAACGTTCTGCAGCAAATGTGTCTTCCCCGCACGCCCCACGCGGAGCCTTGCGGCCTTATCGTAGCATCGCTTTTGTTGGGCGCTAGACAGGCTTCCGGCGGGGCCCGAGAGCAGGGCGTTCCAGGCCATTGTTTGGGCTGAGCCTGTTTCCGGTGGCGGCGGGAGGGGGCGGGATGGAGCACTGGAGGCGAGGCCCGGGCGGAGCCACTCCCGCTGGAGGGGCTGGGCCCAGTCCCTGCCGGGGGCGGGAGGGGCGGAACTGGGGGGGCCGGGTCTTGGAGGCGGCTGATATCCCGCCGTCGTTAGACGGAGGTTTTCAATGACCTGACCACCTTTCCAACTCTTAGCTGTCATCATCTTTCTCTGCCATATTTTTTTGTCATGGACTCAGGAGTCAGGACACCCAAGCCCCCAGCCACCTGGCTAGTAATGGATTCAGAAAACCAAGGCCTCAGCCCCATTTCAAGTAATGGACCCGGAAGTTCTGCCTCCTAGAGCACAGGCTCCCATTCCCCTTCTCCCTCAGACTCAGGGATTTGGGCGTCAAGGGCGCTTGGGGGGCGGGCGGGGGGGGGGGGGGGGGGGGGGGGGGGCGGCGGGGGGGTGGGGGGGGGGGGGGGGGGGGGGGGCGGGCGGGGGGGGGGGGGCCCCCGGGGGTTGGGGGGGGGGGGGGGGGGGGGGGGGGCCAGGGACACTCGGAAGCTCTGGGAGCCGCCGCCGCCCGCCACCGCCTCAGCTCCCCGTCGCCCCGAGCCGCACTCGCAATGTCCCCTGGCAAACTGCACAC